>JAGDQP010014945.1:5922-43907 GCA_022664845.1 Lepisma saccharinum | reverse complement strand
CGGGACCGGCCCGATGCCGGATTACCGAAAATGGCGGACTATCGGGCGGTACCTCTTACTACTGGTATAGGCTAAGCCGTACAGCGAAAACAATGAACTAAACCTGTGTGTGGTGACAGCCGAGATCAGCCGAGTAAAGTCCGAACGCTTCCGATTGATTGCGTCTAACAGTAGCAGACGCGTAGTGGACACTTCCGAGTTGTTCCGAACCGCGCCAAGCGCTTTCAACTGTCGTTCACAAAAGTTTACAGGAAAAAAAACCTGGGATGGTGCCGGACAATCGGACGTTCCGGACTGTTGAATGCCGGTCTATCGGACTTCTACAGTATAAGCGACTAATTCAAATATCAATCAGGTCTGGTGCAACGAAATTTAGGGCATATAAAATATACCTCGAAACAACTCCTCATTATGAAAAATTAATCAATGCGGTCGAGCCACTATCCTCTAACTATCTAACTAACTCTATGACTTAAGGAACGCGCAAGTTCATCACCGCAGTAACAAACGCATTGTATACTATCCTGGGCAACATCAAGCCAGTTTTCATCACGGACAACACCTACTTCTCGAAGATCTCTGCTAATATTGTCCTCCTAACGACGTCTCGGTCTTCCCAATTGTCTTTTTCAATCCGGCCTTCCAACCAGGATAGAATATAATCTTCCTTTCCCCCCCCCATCCGAGCTACATGGCCTCCTCACCTTAGTCGTCATGATTTCATTATTTTTACATTTGGTGAATCGTACAGTCTGTGAAATTCATCATTATGCAGTCTCCTCCATTTTCCAGTTATCTCGGCCCGTTTCGGCACGTATATCTTTCTCAAAATCTTATTTTCAAACATTCGTAATTTATGTTCATCTGCTAGGGTCGTACTCCAACTTTCGCAACCATAAAGCATTTCCGGCAGAATAACTGTTCTTTCTGTATATTTTCAATTTCTGTTTCCTTCATATTAATCGCGATGTTAGAAGTTTCTGGACTGAATAGAAACATGCGTTGCCCGATTCTACGCTACTTTTTATTTCTTCCATGACCTCATTTTTCTTTTACCAAAATTCCATGCTCCCCAGTATTTAAATTTGTTTAATTTCTCTATGACCTCATCCATAATTCTTATGTTTCTATTCCCTTCGTTCCCTGTGTTTCGGCTTGTTATCATGTATTTTATTTTATCTATGTTCACGTGTACTTATCTTATCGCACGCTTCTACTAAGACATCGGTGTTGCTTTGTAGTGCATCTATATTAAATCTACATTATCCGCGTATACGAACAGTTGATTCATACCATTGAATGATCGTTCCTTTTTGCCTTTTAATTTTTAAAACCGCATATTCTAACAAAAAGTTAAACAGTAGTGGTGATAAGGCATCGCCTTTTTGCAATCCGTTGCCAATCTTGAAACTATCTGACATATTATTACCTATCCGTACTCTGCTTATGGGGTCGCTGAGACACATCTTCACTAGTTGGACCAATTTTTTCGGAATTCCAAATCGTATCAGGATACTCTATTACTTTTCCCTTTTGATAGAATCATATGCTTTCTTAAAACCAATGAATAGCTGATGAACTGTCCCATTGTATTCCCATTTGTTCTCCAAAATTTGTCTCAAGGCAAACATCTGGTCCAACGTGGATCTATTTCTTCTACATCCACATTGGTTATCTCCAATTATTTATCTACGTATACACTTAGGCGTGTTAACAGAATATTACTTAATACCTTGTAACAGGTTGGAAGTAACGAGATTCCGCGGTAATTATTACAGTCCGATTCATCGCTTTTTTATAAATCGGAACTATTATTGAGGTTTTCTATTCCTTTGGGAGCTCCTACTTTCTCCATATAACACTTATGAATTTATGTAGTTCCTTGATTAGTGCCGTTCCTCCTGTTTTAATTAATTCGGCTGGAATATTGTCTATTCCTGGTGATTTGAAATTTTTCAATTTCTTTACCGACATTTCGATCTCGGTCTCGCTAGGTTCGGGAACCCTCGGTTCTGCGGTATGATTTCAAATTCCTCTGTTTGTTCCCCGTTGTGTACATTAAGACGTTTGTCGAAATAACTTTTGCACCCATCGACAATTTTAGTCGGATCCGCCTGAAGATCTCAACGTTCATTTCTAATCATTCCCAACCTCGGCTGGTAACTTATTCTTAACGAGTTTACCCCTTTGTATAGATCTCGTATGTTATTTGTTTTGCCGTTTTCTTCTATCTCCTGAATCTTCTGCGTCAAATATGCTCGCTTTTTGTTTCTGAACCCGCGTGTGGCGTTTCATTTCGCGTTACTGTAGTGGTTGGTATTTGCTTCGTTTTTATTACTTAGCCATCGTTGCCTCGCTTGCTTTCGTTCCTCATGAAGCTTAAGGCATTCATCAAACCAAGGTTTGTTTTTCTGTTGTTTCTTCTCACCTACGCGTTCCTTCGCTGCGCTCTTAATTGTTTCACGGATTGCCTCCCATATCTTACTTACATCAATTTCATTATTAATATCATCATTATTATAACTTGAGTCGGTTAAGATTTCGAACCTATTTGAGAGTTCGAGTTGGTAATCTGCTTTTATGGTCAAATTATTTAATCGTTTAACTTCGAATTTCAGTTGTTTTAACTCATTGCTTTCTCGTTTCGCGATGCATAACTTTTCTCTTTCCTTTGTGATCACTAATTGATGGTCGGTGTCACCTTCCGCTCCTCTGTATGACCTAACGTCCATTATGTTGATCTGTCTTCGTCTATCTACTAATATGTGATCGATATGGTTGATAGTTTTGCCATCCGGAGATACCCATGTGTATTTGTTTATGTCTTTGTGTTCAAAGTACGTGCTCTTTACAAGTAGGTTTTTCGAAATCGCGAAAGTTACCAGTCTTTCTCCATTGTTGTTGGTCTTTTCGTGAAGGCTGTATTTACCTATAGTAGGTCTATATTTTTCGTCCCTCCCTACCTTAGCGTTGAAATCACCCAACAAAATTGTCATATTATACTTCGGTAATCGGTCAAACAGCCTTTCTAGCTCATCGTAGAATATATCTTTGTCGTTATCAGTAGCCACCTCGGTCGGAGCATAGACATTTAATAAAACCGTGTTGTCCCATCGAGTACGTATCGTAACGTACGATAGTCTTTCGTTTACGAATTCTATATTCTGAACCGCCTGAAGGATACTGTTCTTAATGAGGAATCCTGTTCCGAAATCGTAAGACTGTGTTCCCCCATAGTAAAAAGTGTACTTGCCCTGTCGGATGCTATCGTGACCCTCCCACCGAACTTCTTGTATCACTAATATGACCATCTCGTACTTCTCGGTCTTACGTACCGCCACCTGAAGAACGCCCGTTTGGTGTAGGTTACCTGTTGGAATGCTTGCGTTATGTTTTATCCCCCCCCCCCCCCTGGCTGAAAAGTTTAATTCGCACACTGGGTATATACGCCGTATACTAGGATTCAGCAGTAGGGATTCCATCAGGATTTTCAGTTTGTGTGTGGTGTGTGTAAAGTCAAAATTGGGAGAGTGTAAGAGCAGTTTTGCACTATTTCTATCGATTTTTTACCGTAAAAAGTAACCCCTCACACGGGGACTGGCAGAATCACTGTTCAGCAGCTTTGAGTTAAGGTGACATTGCCAAATTACAGTTTCGTGCTTTCCTATATATATATTTATAATATCGTCAAGAATTTGCTGTCGAAACAATCTATCATTTCAGCGATTGACTCTTAATTCACAGAATTTACCACTTTATACAAAGGTTTCAATAGTTTAGTTTCGCCCTAGATTGCCGCTATTTCAAATGAAATACAGACGAACATCAGTGTTACTGGTACAACAACTTTTATTTCCATCTGCATGTCTCGGTGTGTGTGTGTGTGTATATGATGACATAAGGACAGTGTTTACGTGATTCACTGGCTTAGACAGGTTTAGAAATATTCTCCTACACTACTAAGGCAATGACCCGACGTTTTTTTCACCGTTTCACCCTTTCTAAATCACCGTTTCACTGCCTTTCGCTCTTCTGGTTTTCGTCATCTTTATTATTATTATTTTTTTAAATTTTTATATGGGCCAGTTTAGTAACTTTGGACTTCGGCCCGTCACGATTTGCCTTTAGCTGTTAAGTGTTAAAATCCACACTCATGCCCCTGCCGGGACTCGAACCCGGGACTGTTGAGTCGATAGCCTACCGCCGCAGACCGCTCGACCACCCGGCCGGCTTCTGGTTTTCGTATTCCTAGTCACATATATGGATGTGAAATCACTTGGTTCGCTTAGCGGTATTTTTAGGTAGTGATAATATTGTTTGAATAATAAAGGAGTTGTTTAAAACAACACAACTTAGGTAGAAGCAATGATAGTGTTATAAATAGTTAAGTATATCGTGAAATAGACAAAATAAGTTACCAATTTTTAAAAGACGAAGTCGTCGCATGAGTAATTAGAATTAAAATGTCAAAAATCTTGCTGTTTATAAGCCAAGATTAAAGATTTGGCCCTTGTTTAGAACTTTTTCATTGACAGTTCCGTGGTTTCTGACTCAAGAATGAAAATGTCCCTGTTTAATATTAAATAATTGGAAGTGTGCTGATTTAGAACTCTTTCATTGGAAGTGTCACAGTTTCGAACTGAAGAATTGCGCATTAGTTTACAATTCATAATTGAACATGTAATTTGTAAATCTAATAATAATGTATCATTCTCATAATTATACAGGGTGGTACAAAAATGGTAACTAAAACCAGAATGGCTTTGTGGTTTAGGTTCCTTTTTTTTTTCACTACCCTGTATATTTCTCAGTGAGTTAATTCATATATTTAGCTACTTTTCTACATGTTCCTAACTCTTAATGTTGTGTAAATTTGACAGGACGTGGCTGGTTTGGGCGATGTTCTGACCAAAATGCAAGCGATGCAAGTCGAAGTGGATAACTTTAGGACTACTGTCAACAGGCTGATGGAGGAACACGAGGAGAGGCAAATCCATGTGAATGTAAGTATGATGCATATTCTAAAGTGGTTTTCAAATGTGATGCGTTTTGTCCTTGATGAACTCTTTTAACACTATCCAATCATGTACCTCTAATATTGTCATTTATATTCCAGCAGAAGGGGCTTGACTATGTGGAGAGAAGGACGTAGCAAAAAATGGGGTCGACTCGCGAATACTTGCATGGCATTCGCTGTGACTGAGAACGCTTTGCATTTGAAAACTGCTATAATTTAAAGGTAAAGTAAAATAATAGCTGAGGAAAGCAATACGTTTTATTTAAAAACTAAAAGCGAGTAGCAGTTTCACCAATTAACACTACTTGGCTTCATCAGACACACTAAATTACATAAACAACATCAATTCTAGCGAGACAGCTATCTGGTTCCTGATTGGCCCTCTGGCATTCAATCCCGTACCGACTACATAAAGTGTATTATTAATTAATAACAATCAGTGATTCCCTCTCACCCCCTGTTCCTACCATATCTAAGTATACAGTCCCAAAATAAGCCAGGTCCTGTAGAAATGTTATAAGTAGTACAACAATAAAAATAAAAAGTAAGTAAATAGAATACTAAAAGTAACACTAAACTAAACATATTTACGTCTTGCATTAAATGTATAATTTATATTTTAAGGCTCCTTAATAACTTATCCCACTGTTCATCAGTTTTAAGTTACGAGTTCCAGTTCATCACTTTTTACCCTTCCACTGCTATAAATCTTACTTCTTTCTATTTGCTGACATTCCTTCTATTTTCCTGTCCCAACACTTTTATTTTACTCCAATCCACTAAATGTCTCGTGTCTCTTATATGTTTGTACATAGCATTTCTGTCCCTCTGCAACCTAACATCATCTTTATGTTGTTTTATCCTCTCTCTTAACCTCTTTCCCGTTTCCCCCACATAGCACATTTCACAATCACTGCACTGGATTATATAAATTACTCCTTTTTTCATCATTCCCTTCTTCTCTTCTCTGTTCGCTTTTGTCCTCCTCTGTATTATAACTTCTAGTAGCCTCTTGCTTCCATTTCTGTACGTTAAGATACCTCCAATCTTCTTTAGCATTCTCTTTATCACTTCTGTGTCCTTTGCTATACTTTTTATCCTCCACCACAGGACAAGGCTTATTTTGGGACTGTATACTTAGATGTAATAGGAACAGGGTGTGAGAAGGAATCAGTGATTGTTATTAATTAATAATTCACTTTGTGTAGTCACTACGGGATTGGATGGCAGAGTGCCAATCAGGAACCAGATAGCTGTCTCGCTAGAAGTTGTGTTGTTTATGTAATTTAGTATGTCTGATGAAGCCAAGTAGTGTTAGTTAGTGAAACTGTCACACGTTTTTAGTTTTTAAATAAAACGTATTGCTTTGTTCAGCTATTATTTTACTTTATCTTAAGTATATAAAAGCAAAGCTTTCATATGGAAAATGCTATAATTTATTTCTCTAATTTTCAAGGTTGTCTAATTGAAAATATGTCCTTTATATCTGGTGAAAACTAAGGACAATTTGCCTACTTTTGAGGCAATTCAAAGTTTATTACATAAATATGTCCACTGAAGACTTTATAGAAAAAAATATTTAATACTACGCAGATAGCATGCCAGCTTTCAACAACGTTGTGAATCACTTGCTTTGAGCTTGCCGAACTTAATACTGTGCTGAAATTAATAAACAAGCATGAAACAAGCTTGTTTGGAATGACGTAGTGGTTTGGTTGTTACAATTAACCTGGTTCAAGCTTGTTGGAAGAAGCAGTTATACGAGAAAGCTTGTTAAACTTATTATTTATGTGACTTTCGCTGTCGTCCCAGTGCGGTGATGTCCATTCACACAGCACGACTATATCTTTGGCAACTTCCACCCTTTTACTGCAGGAGTCTCTTGCGATTTGATGAACTAAGTATAAAATAGCGTTTGCAAACCGAACTACGGCGTGTGATCAAAGTAGTGAATCTTACTATACTGTGCATAGTATACAATAATTCCCGTCCGTCGTACTACTCGTCAGATGACAGCACAAGTCTAATATCACGTGATACCGCCGAGAAATGCCATTGGCGGGAAATTATTAATTTTCATTGGCTAAGATGTCTATGAAGTTTTCGACCATTATAGGTAATAAGAAATGTTTAATAAATTTAATATTGTTTACCTTCTATATTGATTTATAGTCTTTTTTTTTATTCTTTAGAAATAGATTGCTGTGTATCTCATCTTTGCCTTCTAAACTTATGTTTTCTTTTCTCTTGCTATTATATCAATTTTCGTCTGTACGAGGAGTTTTTTCCAAGGTACTTATAATTCTTCTTCTTCTTCTTCGTTCAGTTACAGAGATAAAGAATGATGGTTGGTTGGGTAGAAAAAAGGATATTCTAATAGAAGATTTGCTTGTAGCTATCTCATGCGCAGAGAAAGAATGAAGCCAAAAAACCGGTTAGCGAACAACTAGAGAGCTTCATACCATCTATGTTAGCTGAAAGGTATTTTTTTCTTTCTTTTTTATTGGAGTAAGTGAGCTAACTGGACGGGACTAACCTATGACGTTTGGTTTCATGTTTTTGGCAAGATCGCATATCCTCTATTAGAACATCCTTGGTTAGAAACTGAAGGCACCAGGAATGACCGTAACTGTCACTACTATCGAGGTAGTCGTGAGAACTTCTAGTATTCACTTATTATTATTCTGTGGTATGATTCCATGGCCTTGTGAATTTTAACCTTAATTCCTGTAAACTAGACTGCTTGATTCAACCTTCTTTAAACCTTCTTGACTAGATTTGCTAAACTTGCAAGAAGTTGTTCCACTTATCAACGTAAGTTTGATTCACTTTCGAGTGAGGTCAAAATTGCTATGTGAGTAGTAGTAATAGTTACTGGTAGTGGAATCAGTAGTATTTCTTGTATATACAAACTTAGGCTACTAACAGTATAATTCAAATGTAAACATTGAATCATTTAATTTACAGAAAGCAAAGTATAAGTCATGCTTCCCTAAGTTAGGGTGAGGTAAGAAGATGCTACATGCAATATAGCCTAGTACATAAACACGACCTTCTTACAATCCTATAGCCAATAACACTCATAAGTACATTCCGAAATGAATATTCTTTCAATGAACTATAGTCCTGTTCTATAAGAGCACATCCCAAGGAGCAAACTCACGTGAAAGAGACGTGATAGTTTGGTCGAAAAATCAAAATCACGTCTTTGTAATGAAATCTACTTCGCTTTTACGTCACATTTTGGTCTTTTAATTAACGCAATTCTGTCATGTCTCATCGTCTAGTCTTTGACGACATATTATGATTATATCTCGATAGCGACTGCGCGATCCAAGCCAATGTAGTTGGAGTAAAACAGTCAACTTATCGGATTCAACTGTTTTATGTGTGTGCCGTTGCTTTCTAAAATGCTGTTAAAATGCAAAAGTATCGGCATCAAACGATTGTTTTGGGACAGATTGGTTCATTTAAATGTTTATTTGAAACTAATAGCTACAGGAACAGGTTGTCACTGGAGTAATTTTACATACGACGTTTGGTTTGTGACATTTATCCGTCATTTCGACGTCTTTCGCATCAATTTTCGACCTAAAAATAACATAATTTTCACGTGTGTGTGCTGCTTGGGATACTAATCAGTGTCAATTAACAAAAACAGAATATTAATTCACTTGCAGATACACTCATTAGTATATGCAGTAAAAATAGCAATTTGATACAATGAATGTCGTATTATGATAAAAATGTTCTAAATTTGTACGTATAACTAACTACATTTCTACATGAATCAGCACCAATAAAATTGTTTAGGCCTAACCATTGTATGTGTAAAAGCCATCGAGCTCTACGTTACGATACTGGAGTGATCGTATTGTGTCAAAAGCTAGACGCCAGAGCAAATATAATCCACTTCCAGTCTAAAGCAATATTGACCAAATTTAGTTTTAACTCAGCTCTTTACTCTTATTAGTGCTGAAATTATTTATGAATTAATTCTTGAATTATGCATATACTTGACTGTGCATATAATAGTTCATGCTCTAAGTAATATTTACTTTTTTGCCAGAATTAAGACATAAACTAAAAAAGAACGGGCCGCATAGCGATAACGAGCGTAAAAACTCAGAACTAAGAATTTGATCCATTTTGGTTTAGACTGGAAGAGGACAATCGAGATTAAATGACCCCCCTCCAGTCCCTGGCTTCACATATTTGTTAATTTTTTAATTGCGTTGATCAGTCCAGTATAGCTTTTAGATACAGGTCAATAGTAAAAGCATACATTCAAGAATTTATAGAAAAAGATATCATCAATAAAAAGTATTAAGCTTCTTTCCAAATTATGTGCTTTAGCTGAAAAGTTAAGAACTTTTGCCATAACCTTACACCGACAAGTTTGTTCGGATGCTTACTTTTAGAGGTTGCATTAAGTTTTAGCTAATTATACACATTAGCAAGAATATATATTTTAAATAAACCAAGTCAATATAACTTCGGCGCTTAAACCAATTACAGTGCACTCCTTTCAATACGTTAGAAAATATTTTTTTTCTATAGGCCGATGGCGATTGGACTAATGTGCTTCAATATTTCGAAAACTTTCAGTTAAAATATAATATATATCTAGTTATTTTTACATGATCACTGACAATAACGATCAAGGTGATAATTTTATGCCCAGAATACGTTTTGTTTGTGCGTTTCCGTTGGTGGCGTTAGTTGTTATTGTTGTGTTGTAATGATGCATTCTACGTAGCTAGCTAAAGAAATTAAATTTGGCTTCAGTGGGTTTTAACTATAGACACCTAAGGGCACAAGTAAATGCAATAGGCAATAGTGTTTATGACGTATAACCGATTCGTCATTCGTATGTTTCCATAGCAACACTTTCCTACCTATATAGCTATACTCTTTAGAAGCTAAGTATAGCACATATTATCTGATTGAACTGACGCCAGCAGAGCTCAGAGGTTAGTCCTAGTAGTGGTACCTTAATTGAACATCTGTTTTCCGATGTTCCTTTATGGACTTAGGCATATCTGGCTCGAGTCCGTGTTCTGGGTAGCCATTTGCTACGCTGTGTTCTTCCACATCGGTGGGACACGAGTGTTGTGACTTAAATAATATATAAAGAATATTTAATTTGCCAGGATAGTTCAGAATCAATCTGGACGAAGTATTTCGGACGCCACTCCTCACCTGTTTGAGGAGGAATTTAACAGGAGCAATTTACTCTAAGACCAGTTTCGTTCGTGTCACTTAACACAGCGAACATCAGGGAAAGTATCCCTTGGAACGATGAAATTGCAACAGAAGTAAAGATGAATTAGAGATGTAATAACGAGGTATCTCTAGTTCGACTCTCGGGAAGAGAACATAGTTCCTGGAACTTCAACAGACATTAATCACTTACGCATAGTAAGCTAACGAGAATATCACGAGAACTTAGGACTATACCGTACTTTAGAACTTAATACTATTTCGAGTTACCGTACTTTAAATATTATTAGGCTCGATACGCTCAATTTACTTATGTTTATTTACTTTGATTGACGGTTTAGCGATCTCTAAAGAAATACAGTCCACTAGGACGAAAGGTTGTGACATGAGCCACGTCATGCATTGTTAGAAGAATCGACAGATATAATTTACTTAACAAATCACACATCACGGCAGCAATGAGTATATTTCCTTATCTAGTCTCGCACGGCGCTTGAGCTTAAGTTAGATAGGATTTTGACTGATTAATTGGTTCATCTTAATAGATTTATTATAATTAAAAGGTAGTTAAAGAGGTGTATAACCTCTGGAAAGTTTCTACTTTCTAACTACAATACCAGCCATGCCTTACATGGAAAATAGGCTGGACATTTACACAAATATGTTAGTGAGCTTCGGTGCCATGAAAGTCAGGGACCTTCGCCACTCTTGAATGAAAAAATGGCGTCTACTTGCAATCTACAGCAAAATGGTTGACTTTACAACCGTGCTCTTCAGTGTAACACTTTGGTTTATTTCTACCGTCTACCAAAGAGCAGCATTTATAGGAGATTTATTATATTTACGAATTATTTAGACACTCTTTTAAACATTACTTATTGTTGTACATATCTGCCTGTATCATGTTAGTTGTCAGCAATCAGTTCATTTATATCGAAAGCTGTTAACGTCGAGTCATTGATTTTACATCTAATTCAAACGGAACCTTTAGACGGCTTCAAGGCCTATCGTATAAAAAAAACATTCAAAAGATAGTCCCTTTCTGCCCTTTGATGAACAGACACTGTGATGTGTTTGAATTAATTCTACAATCAATAAAATTTAAGGAAGTTCAATGCCCTGGGGCATTTACATAGAGTAGAGAGAAAGATTTGATACATGCTTTACCTGAAAATAACAATAATTCCCTATGTGCCTTGTTTGTACATTGATTTACGAAGTTTTAAGTTTGAGTGAATTCCGACGGTAACTGCCAGCATTAATTTATGCGGATTATGACTGACGCTTTAAAATAATTATTTCTTAAAGAAGATAAAATAACAAAACAGGCTAAGATTCGTGTCTCAAAATTAGTTTACTCGGCGGATGACGAAAGTACGTTTACAATTTAGTTATTTACATCTCGCTCGAAAAGATTAATATACAGAATACCGAACGAAGATGCTATTACTGACAGTGTTTCTGTCATCTTGGAGGTTCAGGCCTCCTCAAGGGTACATTGTCTTTGCCGCTACATTGAGACGGTTATACGAAGACGGATGCTGAGGTAAAAGAAGATGTGTTTCTGTCGAAGACTGGACTTTGACTCCCTGCGCTTCGGTAGAACTAGAGCTTATATCCGGCGCGAAAACGAAGATCGATCTGTTCCTTCCACATAGCTGCGGTCAGCTCCAACCAATAAGATAGGTCTTTAACACATCAGATGGTGATTGTCGCTGGCCTCGTCACTTCTCCCGATGGAGTAACAAGTAAAATATAGAATTTAAAAGAGGCTACATCTTCACATCCAGTTAAGTTTTCATCGACTTAGTAACCTTGCAAGAAATAAGCTACGAATGGTTTTTTAATTGAAGGAATATTACACTCTTATAACTTTGAACTAATGAATAAAATATGCAATAAATTCACACTTACGTTAAAGATTTGAAGATTTTTTAGTAATCTAACATAATAGATCTTTTTTAAAAAATACGATACTGCGGTAATTGTCCTTTTCTCATTGCGTTAATTAAGACAAATAACAAGATGTTGCAGATGGATGTTACACCGGTCTCTGAAGCGATCAATCTAGTTTTCAAAATGTAGTCATGTATGCGATCTTTGTATAAAAATAGACATCTAACATAATTTTGTTTACCCATCAGGCTCTTCTGGAACAAATAGAGATGCTGAAGGCTGTGAAAGCGGACAAGGATGACATTGAGGAAGCTCTTGCAGACAAAGCGGATACTGGCGCTGTAAACAGAAAAGTCTCTCATAATCAGTTTGACGCAGTCTGTGACGATCTTTCTCAACAACTGGAAGACGCAATGGGAAAGCTCAAGACTCAGGTAAAGATAAAGATTTGTTCCCATGATGTTCGTTTTTACAATGTTGATGCAATTAAAAAGAAATGAATGTTAAAATCATAAAGTATATCAGTGCTAAATAGAACCAGCGATCGTTGGTAAAATTTTATGTGATCTGGACTATGGAAACCATCGAAACAGTTCATGTTGAAGCAAGTGCTTGAGCTGGAACGTTCTCTCCCTAAATTTCGTGTCATTTAGGGTTTCGTTAAACATAATAGCGGGCATTAGACAGATGAGAGAGGGCGATCAGGTCTTTAGGATGAGGTTGAAGAAAACGAAAGTACAAGAATCCGTGAAGGCTATGTTGAGAACCCACAATCCTCAACAGTTTTTGAGAAAGTTAAAAAGATGGTTACATCGTTTTGACAAATGCCATAACGTTGAACGATTCTGTTGATGCACAATGATGGTTGAAAATGAACTTTCTATGGTCATGAAGATGTCACGGAAAGTTTCGTATACGAGCGTAGACTGGCCGTGCGGCGTAGATTTGAGGACCCACAATGCAATTTTATGTCAGTATGTATTTAGTATTTTGGGGTTACGTTAAAATATTAAGATTTCCTGTCAGTTCTTTACATCAAGATAGACTACTTTATTGACTTGGAGCCCCATGAAAATATTGCAATTAATTGTTTACAATCTTCGCCTGGTCAAGTGAAAAACGCATACAAAATTTGATGTAAGCAGTGTGTATTATTATTCAGGATATACAGTACATACATACTAGACGCAATGCTTATAGAAAACAACTAGAAATATAAATCGAATCGCGCTTGCGCAGTAGCTGTAACTTGTTTATTCGCAAGCCTTCCATTAGTCTGTTGTTGTTTTTCTTTGTGTTACAGTGAGTAGTAATGGCGGCGAGATTAAACAGTCCCACCAGTTGTGAAGGACGGGTAATACTATGAAAGCAGAAATTTACAGTCGATTGTGTGGGAAAAAACTGTGACGTGCCATTCCGAACCGGAAGCGTGAAATGCTAACACAAAAAATTGTTCTTCTAACGACAAGCACGTCTACAAAAGTTCCGATGGGATCGTTCTAATAAACCCCCATTCAGTCCTGACTTCGCACTTTGTTAGATACTATCACGCAGTGTTCGATCTTGTAATTTGCAGAAAGGGGGAAGAATTAGTGAGACGTGTAGAATACCGTATTTTGGGATCGTTCATATCACACGCTAGAGCTATACATCGGTAAAAAGAACCAGGGAAGATTTTTGCACAGATGGGGAAATCCCAACAATCACCCACTACAAATCGAACACTGATATCACGTTTTCGTGCATCTGAAGAAGTGACTTGCATCTCAACAATTGGCAGAAAGTGAGGTGTTGAAAATAGTTGGGAATGAAGTGACTGAGCTTCCAAGCGGAGGTATACACGAACTTGTTCCACGACACAAAAAGTGCTTGGGAAATGATAGCGTCCGCGTAGAAAAGTGAACTGCTTATGTATGCGTTTGTAGCCACTAATACATTTTTGGCGCCTTCTTTTGTTATTTGTTATAGCTAATGGGCTATACTTTTTAAATACACCTCATACAAACAGAAACAGTAGAAGATTTTCGGAACAAATATTCTAGTCTTTAACTTATCATTATATCAATATAGTATTACTTTATGTCGTAGGAAACTGCCTGGCAAGATGCTCTGGCGGAAATACAAGACCATCTGGTGAAGAAGCTGGACAAAATGGAACTCAATCCTCTCAAAGATTTCATCAAGTCGAAGCTAAAAACGGTGCAGCAGAAACTGAAAGCATTAGCATCAGCAAGACAGGAGAATGAGGCTGCCGGTACAAAGCAAAAATTTCTCAGGTACTCATTGGTTGTTATTGATGGCACTTTGAATTATTAATTTTATTATTATTATTATATTACTCGCCGAACCTGTCCGCAGCCCCTACACATTCGGGGTTATACACACAAAACTCCCAATTGCTCCCCCGGATTTTACTCGCTATCGGTAGTCACAACGTTAAACTGACAACTTGCTAGCGGTGGCTTGTCGGTGTTCTTTATGGATCACTGTTTCGAGACACGCCTATGAGTGAAAACACGTAATACGATACTTCCTACTCCGAATGACTCCTGAAAGTATTCGCAAAGTCAGATAAGAACGAATAGTGGGAAATATTTTTTCTGTTGAATAAAGTCATTATAGATCACCCAAACAGAATAACGTCAAAGAAGTCATATGTGAAAAGCTCGCACTTTCTTACTCAAGGAACTGAGTTTTATTGCAGCTCGACCACGCTCGATACACTGAATGTTGTGTTGCAAAGCTCTTGTTTCAAAGATATACCCACTAACACACCAACTTCACTATACTCGGAAATATTGAAAGAAGTTTCTTGAAATTTCAAAAAAAAAAAGAATCAACTATTAACTGTTTTCAGCTTTAGAGGGGAAGATAATAATTTCTACAGCATATGTGATAATATAAAGATATGGGCGTATAGTCAGTGATAAAGGAATACAAATTTACATAAGTTTTTACTAACCGTTACATTTACATTGAATTGGCCATCACAATTTGAAAGTGAACATAGGAGCTGTTTCTCTTCTCTGGCGTCGATGCGTCATCTCGAACTAATGGCCAAACGTAAGCTTTCATCGTTGCGGTGTCCCATCATCCTTAGTAGCTTGTCTCCATTGTTTGGATATCTTGCTGAAGTGTGTGTCTTGTCCCTTACTTGCAGTTGCCAAATTTGGAGTTATTTCAACGACATTCTGTAACCCAAAGGTTTATAATGATGAATCACAATATCCACTGATTTCTTGTAATATTCACTCCTATGTTTATCACGAAATCCTTTCACCCTCTCCCTAAGTTTCCAACGATTGTTCTCAAGAAAAGACTTTTTTAAAAAAGTTCTTCTGACTGAAACATCACACGCATCTGTGGTCCAGTAAATACACCACCTGTGAGTTCTGCATCAGATAACTAACGAACCATTCTTGTGTTATAATGAAGAGCAGATGAATAAAGGTCCAATACTAAAAAATTATTTCACAAGTTATTTAATATCGAGTGGAGGAAGTAAACTTTTCTGCCTTTGAACTAGATCTTCGTTGTACTGTCGTGTGTTCCACTCTTTTATCTCTGACCTCACTTTCCGGGTCGGAATGCTGATTTGTAGCTCTGCTATTCCAAAAGCAAAGAAAGCAAGAATATTTAGCATTGAATATATCCAGTAATTTCAGAAGAAAAGTCATCCATCATCTTAATATTCCATCAATAGACTTCATACTCAGTATTTTCCAATAGCATCTTGACAATTTAATAATTCTCTTTCATGTGGAATAAAGATACAACTGGTACAGAAAGATGCACATTACAATTGTGCAGAAGAATGTCCTTCACGCTTAGCACTGAACTATCTGTAAAGTGACGCCACTCTTCTGGGCGATATACGAAGCCGATAGCTTAAAAAAAGGCCATTAATATAGTAACGAAAACATATACCTGCCTCCATTATGAAGAAAGTTGCAAATAATTCACGTTTGCTTCTGTATTTAGATATTTTACGCGATGGAAGAAGAAGGTACCATCGTTTCATTCACGAAACAATAAGTTCTGCTTTTGATTTAGGAAGATCAGGATCTCTGATCAGATCACTCAGTTTATGTTAACCAAGTAGCTGCAGTTTCATCACAAAACTTGCATCACCATCAGATGTTTCCTCCAATACTTTATCTGTTGATGAAAACTCTGGTGCATGGAGACCCAGAGTTCGTCACTCTGTGGTACTGGTGCTATGGACGATTGTAAACTGTAGCATTCTACTTTTTTTTTGTATTTTATGTTCTTATCGTTTGTAATGTCAATTAATCATAATTAATTGTCATTAATGTGATTGGTTATCTTCAACTTTGAGGGATTGCAAACGGCACACACGTTTTGGTTCCCGCCATCAATCTTCTAACGTAGACCTGCGACTGCCACAACACACATCGAACGTTTGCCATGTCCACCGATCGGTATTCCGTAATATGCTTTATATCCAAAACATTGATATTTGCACAGTGATAATGTTTGGGTTGTTTCGGACTTCTGCAATTCCCGCGTACATATCAAAAAGAATATCATTACATTTTTTGTTTTAATCCTCGCTAACACAACACAGAAGAAATCTTACCCAAATACCTTATTTTCACAAAACCATTGGCCACTGCGTCTAAAATTTCGACATTTGAGACAAGTAGTGTCAGATTCGTAATTAGCACATTCAAATGATTTAGAAAATGTTAAATTATCCAGATAAACGATTTCTTGGTGAGTAGTGTAATGCAATTAACACACTTTGAACGTGAAATGTACAAGAAATTATATTGTAATGGACCTATGGGAAAATTTTCTGACAGTGCTTTATTTAATTCATTCATAATATTGGTAGCGCTAACAAATACAGATTGTATATTTTAGAGCCTTAAAGGAGACGTCACGCAAGTATCTTAAGAATGGATTACTAGTAGAAAGTTTGATGAATGCGAGATTCCTTACATACAAGGAAGTTGTGTAACCCGGAACAACCGTTGATCGCAGTGTGCGAATTAAACTTTTTAGCCAGGGGAGGATAAAACATAATGCATTGTTCACATGGTTTTCAACAGGCAATATATATCTACACACACACACACACACACACACACATATATATATATATATATATATATATATATATATATATATATATATATGGCCTCTTTACAGCCATATTCAATCCACTACTGAATGAGGCCTCTCCCGAAGGGACTAGTTGGTCTACTGCTCGCACGCTGACCGGACGTTTTGGGAAAGCAGAAGCGAAACTCTCAACTGTGATCGCCACTGTCTTTTATTCACAGCAGCTCCCCAATTGCATCACGATCCTGGGTGTGCATCGTTCCAGACCCTCTCACTTTGGAAAAAAGCCTCTTGGCAAAGCCGGGAATCGAACCCTGAACCCCACGATCAACAGTCAGCGATGGTAACCTCTAGACCAGCGGAGAGAGAGAGTCCCATTTACCAATAGGAGGGTAGTAACTCAAACCAATCATACTACATCACAAATAAAATGGCTTCCAAATAGGCTTCTTAGCTGCTAATAAAAATTCATATACCCTTGTCACTTGCATGAAAATAGTTTCAACTTCTGCCAAATAAAAAATATTATGATTTTCTATTTAATCTTAATCGAAACATCTTGTAGGGCGGAGAAATTTATCCCTGGTAGGGACAAAAAAATTAATTTATCAGGGTGGAAAACTTATTTGCTAGGGGGGAGTCCCGGGCATACCTTCTACCCCGTTAATTCGCACACTGGTTGATCGTTTACGTCAGGTCTTCCGGTCGCTTACCTCACATCCAATGCTGACAAGGTATGTGATGAAAGTGACGTGGCCATGTGATTTGTTAAGCATATACTGTAAATAAAATTCCTAATAGAAATACACAGAAAAGTATACAAGGCATCACCGAAATAATGGTGCAAACTTCGGGGGATGATTGTTTGTATCCAAACAAGAAAAAAGTTCCTTCAAAGAAATTCAAAATTATGCATAGTTTCAGAGATACAGACGCTCAGAGTCACGGAGGCATCGTCAAAAATGATGTCATAGCTCGACACATAATACCGTAAGTGGTGTTGGATTTGTAAATAACACCCAATACCTATATTTAAGTAATTTTTTTATATATAGAGGGAGTGCCGCGTAGACAGGTTTCGCAACATAAAAAAATTCACTGTCAGGGAATTAAGTGATTTAATAGGGCAAGCATGGCAATACCCTGTAAGCTATATTCGCCAACCATAAACATAACTTAAATGGATGTATTCGGTACAACTTCGACTGTGATTTGCTGAACCGAAACCGCTTATGACATTATTTGTTGAGATATGACATTATTGTGAAGGTACCACCATAACTTTGAGCGCCTATAGCTCTGAAACTAATCAGATTTCGGAATTGTTTGAAAGGAACTTTCTTTTTTATGCAAATGATCATCTCCGAAAAGTTTGCACCATTTTTTTCAGGGACACCCTGTATATTTTCCACATAACATTTCTCTTCAAGAATATTTATTTATCGTGTTCAGTTAGTACTGATGGAAGTAGTAATATAGTAGCAGTTGTTGTAATACTTTCCTATGTCACTGTACGTGCCTGGATTTCGATTGAATACATTAGCGCAGTAATATTCGAAAACAGGTACTCATATCTTGTACCTATCAAACTATTACGAAGACCATTCCTCTTGCATAATCCTAGAAGCAGAGATCAAGTTTTCGGACTACTGGTCTACTGATAGAGCGTTTTAGTTCTATAAGAACGAAAATTTTTTGAAGCATAGATTCTGAGACTAAAATGCAATCTAAAAATGCTTCAAATAGCATTCGCATTAATTCAATTCTATACAGCGTTATTCAAGTTTGTAATTGTAACAACAGCTTTGATATGGAATGGAATTGATTTCCCCTAAATATGTACTATATTCATTTACGTGCACAGAGAATTTGATGAAACAAAACTTTTTAATAATGTGTTTCTTGCAGTAATTTTATATTGTTATATCCTTTCATTTGATTTTGTTTGTGATGTATAATTCTTGTAGGAATGTGAACTGCATATCGTGCGACAAAGATGCTGTAATGAAGAGACAAGAGGATTCATCTGGAGTCCCAGCACCACCCATGCTTCCAGCTAAGCAGACCTACCGGCCTTACGTAGCCTTTGAATTAGACCTTATTAGGACTAAGAAGAAGAAGTAAGTATCTTCTTGATTTTCCATTCATTCACCCATGGTTTTCTAAATCCTTTTCGCTAAATGAAATGGCGTATGACACGTCCCTCCATAGGACGTCGACAAGCTAGTACTATATTCAATCTAAATTGACTAGCTCAAATACGTAGTCATAAAAGAAACCCTGAACAAGAATGGGATTAGCAAAAATACAATCTTAATTATTACTACGTATTCGTGAGTGTAAATTCCCAAGTAGTTTTCTTTGTGAAGTACCGTACCGGACTAACATCGGAGAGATATAATGTGTACTGTATAGCTACCGAGAGAAACAAGGCCAAATGAAACAAGAGGAACATAAGCAACCTTTTATTAGGGTTCTGAATCCCTTCGGTTGCAGAGTAAGAATGAATTTACATGCATTCGCAGCTTTATTTATAACCTCGGAAATGCGTTAAAATATCCTTCCGCACAACCAAAGTAGTTGCAATTTACAGATATACAACATTAAGACATTTAAAATATACATCACTTTGGTCAGAAATATTCTTTAGGATTCTATAAATTCGTCGTTAGTTAATATTTATTTTATTTACAACGTTCGCTTGTAAATAGCTCTTTAGTTACGATGTAGAAATTGTATTTATACAACCTTGGACCGTTTCCAGGATACAAAGATACAATTCTGAAATCATATTGCTTGCTCATAGCGCTTTGACCCATAGTTGTGAACAAAAACATCTAGACATTCACTTTAAGCAAACCCAAGTAGCAAAATCTTGTTAGGCCTACGAAAATCTGATTGTGTGTTTGAACGTTAATGTTTTTCAACACGGTTCGCCTATATACTATTTGGCCGTTGACCAAAACGTTGGCTTTAAAAGCGATGCACAATGTAGTGCCAACTATAAGGAAATTTAATGTTTTAATAAACTTAAATTTACTGTTTTAAGAAATAACACATGATCTTGATTTTCACTTTCCCATCTTCATTTATAACTGAAAAATTTCCCATTTCTATACGTCTGGATTCGAACTCGCGACCTTCGGATTTGTTTGTCCGGAGCCTTATCCACTTGTTTTAAAAATAACTTTTTATTTCTATTTTTCTCCATACATTTTCTTACTTTTGACTACACATTTTATACCACATCATTGAACGTTCTTTTTCTTTTACGATTCTACTGTTCAAGGTATGTTCTATAAATCCAGCATAAATTTTTACTCTCTTCTCACATGGTAACAATGAATACTTTCTTATCAAGTAATCTATATAAAATATTGGATCAGGTGTGCACTCATTCGTCAAAATATAGGTTAATGTTTGTGCAATAAACCCATTTATTGCATTATTTGTGGAAAGAAGGAATGTTCTAGTCCAGTAATCATCGTAATTTCAATCGCTGTGAATGGTTTCCTTGTTACATATCCAGAATTTTTTGCACTTTATATCATATCGGTTTACTGTGAATACATGACATAATGCAATGTTCTATGGTGTCATCTGCACCACACTTTATACATGTTCTATCTGGACTAAACCCACACTTATGTCTTTTATATTTTTATCTATTAAATTAGGAATTGCCGTGAACCAAACTGATTTTTCTTCCGCTTCAATACCTCGTACATTGACATTGCGCTTATTCTGTGGCCAGTGATAATTTGGTTCTTTCTCTTCTAATTTTGTAGGTGGCGCGTATGTTATCTGAAACTACTCAAACCATTGCTTACACGTCATGTTAAAGAACTGCGGTTTTGTCGATTATATAGATAAGCAGTCAAGGTAGGACGCAAATAGATGCAATTCTTGTATAGCCAAGGAAATGTTCATGTCACGGCTGTCGGCAAAATAGCTCAGTAATCTTCTCGTTATGCTATCTCTTCTTTTAATAAAGCAATTGCCCTTCGAATATATAAACTTTGTGACTTGTAATATATGTTTGTTAAAATCAACCACCGCGATCACATGGTTGGCAGGTATCAGTGTATCTAACTAGATACGTAGTTTCTCCATAAGAACCAGGCATATTTACTTTGATTTTTTTGCCCTCTATTTTGGACAACTCTAATACACTTACTATATAGCAAAGTTTGCTTAAAATAAACATATTCAAATATCTTGTACGTGAATATGAACATAATACTCTACTGAGATTTCTAAAACTCAGATGTCGTAATTTATTAACTGTTTCTGTAATGTTTTTTTTAAAATAGGTACCAAGAATTTTTACTCTTTCTTCTATAGGTATATGAACATTTACAGGGAAATCAATTTTATTATTTAATACTAATATTTTAGATTTTTGGTAAGTGAGTACCGAACTTGATGCCTTTTCATATGTCGTAACACATGTTATCATTTTCTCATAATCTTCATTAGAAGATAGAAATAAGGTCACATCATCTGCGAACCAACATACCTTTAATGACGGTTCTGTAACATTTAAACCAGTTAACTGTTGTTGATTCAAATACAAAAAAGATGCTAATGCTAAAACAAACAGTTGTAAACTTATAGGGCATCCCTGACGCAGTCCGGTAATTGCCTTAATAAGTAACGTTATATGACGATTTATTTTCTAACAGCATCTTTATATAAATACTTAGGTCATTTTATAAATATTTCGTCAAACCAAATCGCTGTAATACTTGCCACAAATGTGAGTGGTTAATATTATTGAAAGCATTTTGGAAATCTAAATTAACAATAATGGTATATAGATTACACTCATTAGAGACAGTGATACGGTCTCTTATAGTAAGTAATAACTCAAAATACTCTTATTTTAATGGCTGCGAATTGGAAATTACCTAATAATCTCTCTTATTATTTTTGTGTCACAATTTAAGAGAGAAATCGGTCGGTAGTAGTTCACTTTGGTTGGCTGAGTTATTTTAGGTACAAACACAACAATAGCAGGAATCGGTCTTTTCACTTCTTATCCTGGAGAACCCACTCATTTACTATGTTTGTCATTGTTTCCCACAATTAAATACCAAAACTTTTGATAAATAGTGCTGGGAAGCCCATTCTCTCCCGCTGATTTATGATTCTTTACAGCGAAAGTGATTTGTTTGATCTCACTATTACTAAATGGTATAGTCAAGTTATTATTATCATTTCTTTTAATGACTAAAGGTATAGTTGTTAAAAGAGTGTTATCTTGAATTGTGCATCTATCTTGGCCGAACTGTTGATTATAAGCTTTATACAACAATTCCTCAATTTTTTAGGTACCTTCATAAATGCTGTCATTTTCATCACAAATTCTTGTTATCAATTTCCTTTTTCGATGATTTGCTTCTTGTAGAACATGAGAAATGAACATTGCTCATCTTGATCGAACATTGGAAGTTTGGAACGAAGCTAAATACCTCGAAGTCTTTTTCGATGTATGGCTAACATTTTCGTTTTGCGTTTATTTACCAATGAAACACCTTCACTGTTATTAATTGCGTCTTTCTGGGCTTCTAATAAATATCTATAACAAAATTATATATGCTGCAGTGATCACTTTGTAACTCAGGAATACCAGCGACACAGTTTTCTTATTTCTAATTTACAATAACCATACTAATCGAGCTTTCTATGTTTCCCAGTATTTCTATTTAGTTTCATTTTTTTAATATTTGTTCGTTCATTTGAAATATGCCCTTTCAACGTATCCTTTTTTATTTGAAATTTTTATTTTTAGCTGTAATGTTAAATGATCTATAAAACAAACAAGGCATCGAAAATTTTCTAGAATATTATTTTGAAAATTCTGGGATTGTATAAAATCTACCTACTCTGGAACGGCTTTATCTGGTAATGTATATGTAGCCTGCTAAGTTATCATTTTTCCTCCAAATATCCGTTAAGTGATATTCGTTAACGATTTCATTTAACGTCGGACCAAAATTAAATCCTGGTCTTCCTACTCAAGTACTGAGTTGAAGTCTCCGCCCAGTATCAAGTTATTATGCACTTCATTCAGATTAGGTAATACTCCAGATGCAAAATATTCATTACGTTTTTTCTTTGGTTTGAGCCCGAGTACGCATAACAACTTAATAGGGTAATTCCATATATTTCACCACATATAATACGTCCACTAGAATGGTATTTTACATTAGTAAATGGAATACCTTCTTCGACAAGGATAGCAATATCAACTCTATTATATGGGGAGTTATTTTAAACATTACAAGAAGAATGCACATTTTCTATTTCTGTACCTACTTCATGTAATATGCAACATCAATTTCAGATTTTAGTAAGAAATAATTTAGTGCAACATATTTAGTTTTATTGTACATACCCCCAAGATTTATACTGGTAAGTGTAATTTGAGTCTCCATAAGGAAGTATATAATATATTTATAAGGATACCAGGCACGTTTACCTTTTTACATCTAATCAAATTTTGATAAATGTTTACCATTTTGTTTACTAACCTAGCACTTAACTCACGTACGGTGCTTTCACTTTAGGGAGACTCTCTTGAAGGGGTTCCTCCTGAGTATGCTCTTTTGTTTTCACCGTTTTCATTGTCCTTTTTTGAGTTAAAGAACGTGTAATAGTAGTACACTACATTACTTACGTGGTCTGTTTTTGTTAGAAGTGTTAGTGTTCTTAGCATGACGTATCTTCTTCCTTTTTCGATATTGGGGTTGTTTAATGTCACTTGAGTTTCTTTCAGTGTCACTTGGTTCTAGAATAATTACGTCACTTGTATAATCTTCCTCGTTTTGTACGACAGTATATACTTGCTCTTGATCTTTGAGTCCATGTGGCGAATCTTGTAGTCTTAATTCCCCTGTTAAGTTGGTTGTGGAGGCACTTCCTAAGGGATTACGGTTAAATGGAATTTATGAAGTGTTAAGCACTTGGGAATCAACTAGTTGAATAGGGGTCATTTGGGTGTGGGGGTGACATTTACAACCTCATTTTCAATCTTCTGATGCACTATTTTTGCTTCTTTTCTTGGTTAGAACTGACGGTATTAAGTAAGGTGGGAAACTCACTATCACTATTTATATTGATGTTATTTTTTTCAGGTGTTAATGATTGCTGTTGGGTGGGAACCTTATGTTCTGTTGGTACACTACTGGTGTCTTGTTTACCTTTTTTGTCCTGGGACTGCGACGTTTACTTACCAACAGCACACGACTCATATTGATGTCGAAATTGGTTGCACGCAAAACAGGTCCTTTCCTGACCAAAATAGGTGAAAATAGGTCCTTTCCTGACCAAAATAACGTTGTTTCTGTATTTCAATGTAACTCGGTATCGCTTTCTCTAATTGCATGTAAATCAATTTTCTGCCGGTTGTCACTTTATAACGACGTTGGCTATCGTAATATTCGTTTCTAATTGTCTTCACCTCTCTGTATTAACTTAGAACCGCACCTATTGCACTATCCGGTAACTCACTTGGTACTATTGACAATTTTACCAACGTTATGGGCTTATCTGCTAATTTCACTGTTACTCTCATACCTTCCACTTTCATCTTCATAACTTAATACCGATCTACACTCGTTTAGAACATTTTCAGACAAAACAATTTAATAAATATAATTTTTCGATAGTTGTCAACTTGGATACTCACAATCTGATCTTCTGTCAACTGAAAATTCGTATTTATAAACTCATGTAGTCTGTATGTTACTGGTCTATGAGGAACTGAACTTAAATTCACTTTCAAAGTATTAATACATTTAATTATCATATCTTCTAAATATTCTTAAACTTGCAGTGTTTAACCACTCACACAAATTTTAGTATATAACACTCGCGCTATAGCAGTTAAACACGACTTGGTCGCTCAAATGCTTCCTCGCGTCTTATCCACTCGGGTACGGAGGCTTTGTTAAAGAATCACACTTCGAATATGCATTTCCTCATTTCAGACATCGAAATGTGATGACATAGACACAGGAAAAGTTTTGCACATGTTACTTTTGAATAACACGTGTTATAAACATACCAAATAACAAAAGAAATATACAATGCGGCTTTTTTTACAAAACATTTTCTGTGAATGTATCGCCCGCGCGAACGTTGTAATGACAGCCACTTTTTTGCTGCAAATTTAGAACAGGAATCAGCAGTGTTCAATGCCATTTTTATTTCCCTCGACTGGAAGCGAAATGACACCATATATGTTGGGTTTTGGTTATAGAAACAATCATTGAGCACATGTATGTTTTAACGTATTATTTATGGTTGGCCTTAGGTTGTGTGTATCGCCAAAATGTTAACAACCATGCATATGTTATTCGTCACGCTCTTTGTTATTGTTTCAACATTAGTCCAACAACTGGCCTATCTGGTGATTTTGTGGTTGGGTCACTGTTGGAAATTCAACCCACCAAAAAACAACGTTGCCGACATAATGGCAACCACAGCCCGTCAAATGTACTGTCCATTGGGCCAACGAAGTATGTTACTTCAGAAATATTCTGTATAAAAATAGAACATAGAATGAAAGTAAAGAAAACATATAGATTTAAATAGGACAAAGAACTTTATATAAAACAAAAGAAAACATGCGAATACAAAGCAATGGCCTACATGCTGGTAGGTGATGTCACAAGTATTTTTCACCTGAAACCTCATAAAAGAAAACTTACTAAACACGGCTCGTGAAAGGTTCGCTTTCAAGAAAACCGGGTTTTGAAGTTTGTGGCAGAATTTAGAAAGTGTAATTCGAAATCGTTTCTAAACAAATCTAGGGTCAAAATAATAATTCCCTCTATTTTGCCATATTTGGATTGAACTATTTTGTTCGTAATTGAGGAAATAAGTAGAATGCAAAAGTTTTCTAATTTAATACGTGTATTTTGTCAAAGTGCAAATTAGGGTCTGGTCAACAATGTCAATAAAGGTTGATTTTCTCTTCCCATGGCTATGGCAACCGAGTCTACCCTGCTCATGCCGTGTGTACTTTGTGGTGGACAAACACCGTGTGTGGGGGTTTTCTCGAGGTACCCCCGTTTATCCCACTTTCTTCATTCCATCAATTCATCTCATCATCATCCATCCGGCCTAAGCCAAGGCTCCCTAAAGGCCTTACAAATTAAATTCAAATTCATCCGAGTCCACAATTGTTTCACAGATTTCTCAAGGGCAACTTGACATTTCCGAGATTATTTCAATTTTTGAAAGGTCCTGCACTTCTGGAATAATTTTGGTCAATATTGGAAACATGGTAACTCTACTCTCGAACTATGTCGAAAACACAGCTCCATTAATTTAAAGGCAAGTCACAACGCAACTCTTTCTCTTTCAGAATAGGAGACCCAAAAACTGATAAGGATTATATGAAGACTGTTTCTCAACAGTGTCAAAGAAACAAGGAAATGTCGTAGCAACACAAAGAAACAACGGAAATTCTTACAGGAACAATGTAAACACGGTTTTTCTTATCATACATTCAAAGCACCTCAAATTAAAAATATCTATTGTGTTCCTTCTTAGTTAGGAGTGGCTCTAGCCTTGACTTAATGTCTGTCGCTGCAAGGCTGGTCTTGCGTAGCTCTAAATAATTGTCGAATATAGCAGCAATGTGCATAAAGACTTGTAAAAGAAGCCACTGTATTCGCCTCAAGTCATTGGCCGTTGGTAATTCCCATGCATGAACAACATCTGTTATCCCTCCCTGTATGTGCAGTCCAAGAACCAATACTGGGTTCGAGAATTTAAAGGTTCAGGTTAAATGTCTCGTAAGGATAAACTGATAATTTCGAGTAAATAACAATTCATAGTAACAATTCGTAACTTCAGCTTAGAAATACGGATTATGATTGATTGACAAGAAGATACAAGAATATGCGTATTTTGTGTGTGAGAGACAGAGTGTAAGCTCACTAAGTCCCGAGTTAAGGAACGGGTAGCTATGGCTAGAATAATGGATTACACAACTTACATTATCGAGTTCTTACTGTAGAGGCGGGCCTAAACTGAGTTCTCGTCTAACTCCAGACAATCTCTGAGAGTGAGACTAATTTTCAAGAGGTTTTTGAAGCATGGTTGCTTTGATTGCGGAATGTCACTAGTCAACAAACTAGTGATATACTTTTATAATTTAACTCACCTAAACTTTGTTATTTCTATATAATACGCGTAATCCATTTTTATGTCATCAGTAGAGAACGGATTTTTATGAAGAAAATTTTAGGAAAATATGAAATTGAAAATGCCAAAATATGAAACTTTTTTTTTTTTACAAATTTCAACTAAAATAAACTTATTTAGCAACAGATTTTCCTCCGTATACAATGTACAGTCACATTTTGTAAAATGATCTCTTAACGTGCACATCTAGTTGCAAAAATAAATAAATGAAATTTCCAAAGAAGACATTCAGTACTTTAAAAAGTTTACTAAATTGTTGAAATTGTTACACAACTAATTAAACGATTTTATTACCGTGCTCCCTTAACAATCAAATCTTGTAATCAAATTCTCAATCTTCCCGTTAACATATTGAGTTCACATTTTGCAGATGTATGCAGTTCCAATGACAGTACATTCATTTGAGTGAAATGTCCATAAATTAGCCAACTTGAATCCAATAGGGTCTCCTGAAAGTAATTCCAATCAAAGCTTTTAAATTCTCACCTACTTCCCATTGACCGATTGAGTAACAATTTTGCACCCGTGTGTACGTACTACCGATGGCAATACATTTATTTGATCGAAATGCCCCAAAAGTTGCCATGTTGTATCCAATATGACTGCCCAAATGCCATTTTGCAATCCGCTAGTGATACAAAAACAAAATTTGATATGTATCAGCATTCACTAGTAGCTTACGAAGTTCTTACACGATATTCAAAAAGTCGCCATGGTTAGAAATTTATTTTTGCCATTTAGTGCAACATTCTTAAAAGATATTCTGTACATAAGTAGAATAGCAGAAAAGTTTTTATACTGAAAGGGTAAAAATATATGTACCTCTTTCGAACAGTAGGCGCACAAAACTATTTTCCCTTTGTTACCGCGAACAATCCAAGAGGTCAAGATTAGCTCTACACGTATTGCAACACGTGTTAGAAATAAACTCCATTACTGCAAGAGGAGACATAGAATTTAAAAAAATATACCATCAGAACATGAATAAGGGACAAAGTCTTATGTCTGAACAGTACGAGTACATGGAAACTCAGTCAATAAATGCAATGTAAAGTAACTTCCCGATACTGTATCATAATTATCATTTTATCAGTAACGAGTTATATCTACAAGGTCTGACAATAAAGCAATAGGATTGTTTTTGTTCTTTTTTTGTATCGGCAACGCTTCAGCTCACTAGGATACACAATGTTCGATGTTAAAATGTTTCTAATTCCCATTACAACTCGTGTGGTCCTGCAGCCACATAGTATGGAGTGTCTGTTTGTGTTGTAAGACCTGTTTGTGACCCTCGTCATTAAAATGGTCAGTGGGATTTTTGGAAACAAATGAAGGGTTTAGTGAGAGACTATGCTAACCCACACCCTGGTCAAAATTAAGCTTTTGATAGAATAGTATAATGTTTCCATCTACCGACTTTTGCCCGAACCACTGGTTGTTGTGGCTTGGCCGTGGAGTGCGGAATAAGCCAAAGTATGAAAGCGATTGGTATTAACATGTATTATAGGGCAATTCACATTTTCCCCTTTTTTCTCAGAAAGTTAAAATTGTGGGTTAGCCTCGACCACTTTCCCGATTCATATATATTCAACTATTGTGCAATTGTTCTGAGAATTAACTTTTTATCAGATCATACAATATTATCTGAGATGACAATATACATACCTTATCTGAGATGGTATATTGCTGTGCGAAATTCCATGATTCCATTTTCGTGACCAGAGTCACAAAGACGACCTTACAATACAAACAGCTACTTCAGACTGAGCACCTGCAGGACCAGTCAATTGTGGTGAGAATGAGAAACTATTGAACGTTGAACGTGACATAGCACAGTAAGTTGCAGAATTGTCAATACAAGTGGAAAAACAGTAAGTTTCATTACTCTATAAGTTCCCCTACGCACAAAACGATGTTCTGATCAGTCAACAATATTAGGATGAAAAACAGTGATTCTTAAACTGGCCAGTTAAAATAAGTGTGAATGAAATACCAGGAACATTTTCCTAAATTTACTGTAAATTTTGAATATAATTATATTGAGGCCTTGTATCCATACTTAATTTAATTAAAACAAGCTGGCAAGGCTATCATACTTAACTTTATTATAAAAGCACACACTAAACATAACAGTTTCAATGTTCTAACAACGTCTTCCTCAGACGACAGATTAATACACACTAACAGTTCATAAACAGTACCAGGAAGCTCAGCGATCCTTTCTACTTCATTCGCCAATCAAGTCCCAGAATTCGTTTACTTTTCAAAACTAAACAAAACCAATGATAGGTCTTCGCTCATAGGCCACACCCCTAGTCAACTATACCGCTATCACAAACTTGTAACATAAAAAACATAAGGATTTTTCTAATCGAGGCACAAAAAATATATTAGATAAATAAATGCGTAATAAATTAAAAATTAAAAATAAATAAGCAAAAGATTAATAAATATTAAATAACTAAATAAATAAGTAAATAAAATAATAATAAAAAATAATAAAAGGGAAGCTAAAAAATGAATAAATAGGTAAATAATAATAAAGAACCAAAGGGGGTTATTAGTTAGGAAGTGGAGAGAAGCCAGGAGAATTAGGAAAACGGGAGATAAAGCGATGAACTGGAATGGTGACTTAAGTATAAATGAGGCATGGAAATACATATTGGGAAGAGAAGAGCGGAGAAAGTATTCCAGAAAATAGGGACTGTTCTATAGCCCCCACCACCTTTGGTTCTTTATTATTATTTACCTATTTATTCATTTTGAAGCTTCCTTTTTATTATTTTTTTAATTTTATTTTTTATTGTTATTTTATTTGCTTATTTATTTATTAGTTATTTAATATTTATTAATTTTTGGCTTATCTATTTAAATTTATTTATTTTATATTTATTTTTTTATTTATTTAATTTTAATTTATTACGCATTTGTTTATCTAATATATTTTTTGTGCCTCAATTTAAAAATCCTTATGTTTATCCTATTACAAGTCTGTGATAGCGGTATAGTTGATTAGAGTGTGTGGCCTATGAGCGAAGGACTGTGATTGGTTGTAATTTGTTTATTTTTGAAAAGTAAATGAATTCTGGTACGTAATTGGCGGATGAAGTAGAAAGGATCTCCCTTCTGGTGCTCTTTATGAACTGTTAGTGTGTATTGATGTGTTGTCTGAGGAATATGTTGTTAGAACATTGAAACTGTTATGCTTAGTGTGTGTTTTTATAATAAAGTTAAGTGCGATAGCCTTGTCAGCCTGTTTTAATTAAATTATGTAAATTTTGCTTTATGAAAAAGATAATGAATCTGGAACTTCTATGTTAATTTTCCGTAAAAACTCTGAATTGCATGGTCCAAAATCCCCTAAATAGTTCCCTGCTTACGTGTGAATTAACTTTAGGCCACCTTAAGTTCTTACTGTGACAAATTTCAAGCTTGTAAATTAAACCTTTGTTTCTATGTTTGTGAAGATAAGCTGCTTTTGACACTACTCTGAAACGTTGGATTTCACTGTACAGGATCAAACGGGGAGCACTGGATTGTGAACACCGGCTTCAGAAATTGCCCCACTGGTAGCACAGTTCCTTCTCAGAAGCCCACTAGAAAGTGTCATACGGGAGGCCTTCCGTTCTTCATCGAGTTGTCGAGGAACTGACCATGAATAACTTCAAGCGTTCTGTCAAAATTCTTTCGTTAGTCCCATTAGAGATTCCTGTATGGCTGCAGATATCGTCACAGTGCTTAATTTGGGTATACACGCCATAAAAAACACATCTCTTAGAAGAAGAAAATTGAACTAGCAGCACACCGGCAATCAATGATAGCGTCACTGCTTTATTTTAAATTAGACTGCGAAAATGGTAGCCCCATTTTAATGTGACATCATTCATTTATTTGAAGAGCTCGGAGTTTTGTTGTACTGATAACGTAATGATTCTCTTTTCAGGCTCCCTATTCCCAGAGAACCCCATGCTTTCGAAAGGGAAGTTTCTCCCACTAAGGACAAACCAAAGAAGAAACGAACGGAAATAGATCAGACTGGGCCGTAAGTATTCTACTCTCTTATCACGCTGACTTGATATCTTCATTATTCGTGGAGTTCAACTGATTAATGGAAGTTTTTTCCAAGCTAGCTTTACCTGTGCACAAGCTACGTCTATCTTCCTTTTTACAAATCAACCATATTTTAAATTGCATTGCTCAATCGGCAAAAAATAGTATTCTATCAGTCTTGTTTGCATCATTTGCAGAATTACTCTTTTATTTTATCTAGTTGCTAATTTCTTTTGTACAGAACAGATCTTTCCATTCTCCCTGATGTCCATTCTTCGAAGATTTTTTTTTGATGACTGCATAAATACACATTTCTTCACCACACCCACTAAACTCGGATTTCATCTTGCGAGAGCAGGAACAGAGACCATTGTTTTAGAGCGAATTTTCATTGGGACAAAACGATGAAAAATTTCCGCTCGAAAAAAGATGGGATTAATGGGAATGAAATCGTTTTTTAGATGAATTACTAATCCTACAGATAAAATGTTCATGTTTTGAACATGGAAACGACGTAATAAAATGTTAAATATGAAGAAGAGAAGCAAAAGGCGTAATTTATTTATAAGTAGCAAGAAAGAAAATGAATAAAAAGGAGTAAAAAAAACTTGACCTCAGCGCTATTTCAGCCAGCAACCTTCCGCGCAGCGGTCCAATGCCTTATCCACTAGACTAGGAGACCTGACAGAAAACACCTTCAAAAGGGTCTCTTTTGTATCGTCACGTATCTGAGAACGACGTTCAAAGATTTCTTTTATATATCTTATTCCTGGCGTCTTCTGTAGTTGTTATCGTCACTGAGAAAAGCTATCAGTTCCTTCGTTGTCATTTTTAACTAAACAAGATTAACTTTATAGTAGACCTTGGTCTTTCGATAACCTACGCGGTAAAAAAAAATGTCGGAGAACAAACTTGACGTGTACCCAAGATGCATTATAAACCGCTCTAAAAAAAGATGAGAAATCTCTCTTTCAAATTTGAAGAGTAAGTTACATCCTTAAAACATCGTAATTCAATCTAAAAAGATTACATTTTCTATCCAAAGCCTGAGCATTTCAATGAAAAGCACTCTTTTCGATTGAAATTCAATATAATTTTCGATGAAACCACTTACTAATAAAAGAAAGAGTGAAAAATTCCGCTCTTTCTGATTTAGTGTGCATAATACAGAACCTCATTCAAAACATTTAACCCACCGTTTTCTTTAAACTTTATTTATAGTTCCTCAGAAAAGATTTATCTTCGTGAATACTTGTTTCCTCACTGCTACTCCAACTTTTATTTAGTTTTACTCACCTTTTCTCCATATTTTTGCAAATTTAACTTTCCATATACCTAAAGCTTACTCGTGATGATGTACGGCTGTGAAACTTGCACATTGAATGCGCAAACGACTCAAAGCTTGAGAGTCACACAAAGAGCAATGGAGAGATGCATGCTAGGAATAACCAGGAGGGACATGAAGACAAATTAATGGATTCGCGCACAAACAAAGGTAGAGAATGTAATCAAGACTGCGAAGAAGATGAAGTGGAGATGGGCCGGTCACATAGCTAGACGAACAGATGGAAGGTGGACGACAAATGTACTACATTGGATTCCTAAAGAAAAGAAACGACGGAGACGACGTTCAAATGTAAGATGGGTCGATGAAATCAAGCGTTTTTCAGGAGCTACATGGACGAGGATAGCAACAGACCGAGGTATGTGGAAGGAAAAGGGGGAGGCCTTCATCCAGCAGCGGATAGAAAACGGCTGAATATTATGATGATGATGATACCTAAAGCAGGATACCTGGACGGAAATAAAATATATAGGAATGAAAGTTAACAAAAGGGGACGAAAGTAAAAGAAAGAAAGGGTGAGGGAAGGGGATATAAGGAAAGGAAAATATTGAATGGAAAGGAAAGGAAAGCGAAGAAAAAGGAATAGGAAAGAAAACAAAGAAAAAAAGAAGAGAATCTAAGGAAAGAAAAATAAACTGAAATTAAACAAATGAAAAGATAAGGAAGAAAAGAAAACGCAGAAAGTGGAAGAGCAGTAGACGGAAGGAAAGACAAATGAGATGAAACGAAAATAATGAATGAAAAAACGGAAAGGAAGCGAAAAACAATGAAAACGAAGAGACAGGAAAAGAAGGAAAATAAAGGAAATAGAAAGAAAGAAAATGAAGGGAAAGGAAACAAAAACGACGAAAAGAAATGAATAGAAAATAAAGGGGAAGGGAAGGGAAGTAAGCAACGCGAGGGTAAAGAAAAGACGAAAGCGAAGGAAATTGGAGAGTAGAAACAGAATACATGAACAAAACAGACTCAGGGAAGGAAAGAACACGGAAGGAACAACCTAGAAGAGAAAGATTAAATGGAAAGAAAGCAATTGTGAAATGAGGATGTACCCGAGGGGACACAAAAGAAACTGAGCTTCTTCTCTGCTGGGCGGGCCCGTTTATACGTAGTACATACTTCTGCCACGAGATGCCTCTTGAGGAGATCTTTCTACATCGGTCTACTGACCGGCATTATCGGGTATAGTCGAGATACTTCTTAGATCTTTTCTTGTTTGTTAAGCGGTTATTAATGTAGTGTCTGAAAAGTGGGAACAACGTACGGCTTTGAAATAGTTTTCTGTTAAGCTAAGTGGCATGGGAAACGGTTGTAATGTTTGAAACAGCTTACAAGGTAACTGCTTTGGGAGAAACCACAAGTATACAAGTAGTATTCAAAAACGATAGATTGACACTTGCAGACCAACCTCGCTCAGAGCGACCCTTTACCTCTCGAACGGATGAAAATATCGCCAGAATTCGTGAAAGAAGAACCATTGACGACGACCTTGTGAATTTGTCTGGTGTGTCCTGGAGTTTCTGCCAACGGATTTTGAGCGACAAATTCCAAATGAAAAAGTTCCAGCAATATTCTTGCCGCACTAGCGCACAAAGGTTTGAGCGTGAAATAATTTTTAACCAAAAACATGACCCAGTTTTTGCACCTGCCATATTCACCTGATCTTGCTCCGTGCGACTTGTTTATATTCCCTCGAATGAAAAAATGTCCTCAAAGGAAAGCGTTTTGCGAACGTGGATGAGGTGAAGGAAAAAACCGACGGAAGCATTATTTTTCAAGAGTTTCAGGACTGCATCCAGAAGTGGGGGACACGACCAGTGCACTGCATCAAATGGACAGTACTTTGAAGGAGATTCAATTTGTAACATCTGAAAATAAATACACACATTTTTATTACAAAATTCCCTTTTCATTTGGTTCTCTCCTCGTACATGTCTCAATGAAAGATTTGGATGAACTAAGTCATTTCCTCTTTCGCTACACATGGAGATTATGTTAACTACAGTTTCCTTCACATGATGCAACGGTGAAAAGATAAACACTAAGGGCAAAACATCAATTTAAAAGCATCCGTTGCGTTTGAGTGACGTATCGCGCTAACTTGATTTCAAAGTAGAAGCATTAATGGCTTTAAAGGTGCTATCACACTGTCGAGCTTGCGAGAAAGCTGATCAGCACGCTCGATGGTGTAATAGCGCCCTAATAGTGAGCTCTCTTTCAGGTGAAGTAACCAACATCTTGTCTTTTATGCTGTTTTGTGTTCAGATTGTGAATACACTAGAATACCAATTCTTTGTGCAGTGCCATCCTCGTTGTGATGAGAGGAACTACCATAGTTAGTAATGGTATCTTCATCCACTATAACGATTAGCGTTTCAAGGATATTTAAAGACCTCTATCATCAATGTGTGTCACGAGATGATCTAAGGGTGTGAGTTTCCTGTCTTTTTTGAAGACTCGATACTTTCGATCCATCTTGAAGTCGGCCATCTTGAATTTGCTAGATTAAAAAGAAAAGAGTGTCGTGCAATGAATGATTCAGGGCTAGAATTTTAACCAAAATAAATAATAGTGAAGTCACTTCTCCTATAAATTTATTTTTGTGAGATAATGAATTGATATTAGTATGCGTAGTTGATTTAAAAGTCTGGAAAGTATTCCACACAATATCCATTAAAGTGTATTTGTTTTCCATTCTTTTAAATGTTTTACAAATAAACATAGGTGGCAAATGTCTTCATATTTGAATTTCTGGGAAGAAGCTAGCCTGAAACAATATGTCACATGACCACTTTCCTATTTGAAATTCTCCAATTGAATCCAAGATGACGGCTTTCAAGATTGCGGCCATGATATCCATACAGTGCAGCCTTTCACCATTGTCATTATTAAAATGTTGGATCAGATTTCTGTAGAGGTTTTAGCACGGCATGTGTTTTGAGACTTAAAGCTTACCCAGAAATGAACCAAGTAGCTGATTGGTCGGGAAGAATGCCATATACACCATGTAATAGAGCAACGTATACCCGAAAATTATAACCTCCAATGAAATTCTAACATCACTTTTCTGAACTAGAAACAGTTCGAGTAGAATAACGTTATATTTACGACCCAAATAGCTGATTGACTGGGAAGAGTGGCAGATAGACCATCTAATAGAGAAACTTATACTGATTATAATATCCGAAAATTATAACTTCAATCAAAGTCTAACATCACTTTTTACTAAATTGAAGCATTCTAGGAAAATAATAATATCCTTAGGAAATTCTTACAAATTTTAGTAAATTAACGGTTAAGCATAATAAAACTAATCACGTTCAATTTTGGGGATATTCAGTGCAATTGCAATGTTTTGCCAATGTGAGATTTAACTTGCAAGTGATACCAGAACATGGAGGTTTCTGTTTATGTTCACGGGTAAATAGCTACCCACTGGAGCGCCATCTATGAGCCGTGTGAAATACGCCATCTGTTGTCTTTTTTTCCATTTTCAGATTTTTTTTTAATTTTTCACTAATTTCCACAATTTACGGTTAGTAACTTATTAATTATCAATAGCTTTACGCTTTATACTACAAAGTTCACATTTTCGCAATATAAAATGAGAAGTTTTAAATACATTCGATTATTTCAAATAGACAAAACGTGGTAACTGTACTGAAAATCCATTTCTTAACGTGAGTACTCTTATTATGCTTCACTGTTAATTAGTTTACAAAAATTTATAAGAATTTCGTACAAATAACGATTATTTCCTCAAATGTTTCGAGTTCGAAAGAAGTGATGTTAAAATTTCATTGTGGTTAAAAATTTCGGTTATAATCAGTATAAGTTGCTCGATTAGATGGTGTATATGACATCCTTCCCGGCCAATCAGATACTTGGTCCATTCCCGTGTTAAGAAAATAATATTTCATGTAAATATCGACTGATCAGCTGACGTAATCACCTTGTTAGATCAGACTGTAAGTATTTATTCTTAAGGATCATATATTTGGCCACTGTGACCATCTTTTGCCAGAACGAAATAGATCAAACCCACTGCACGTGTTACCCGTAAAGTCCAAAGTTTTATTGTAGTGTAACAATATTTTTAATTTTCAGACCTATCCATATATGCAACCGCTATTGTGGAGGAAGTCATACGCTAACTACTGCACAACAGAGAGTAGCTAGGGTTGGGCACTTCCTTGGCCAATTTGGCCCCGACTGCGCGGATGCGCCTACAGGATTTGTGGAAGGAACAGATGGCAATATGTATAAAGCCCGGGTACCGCTGATGCGTCCACAAACAACAAATCCTGCAGGTGGAAGACCTGCTCCTCCTCCAGAAGATCCTAAACGTCCCGTCAGTGCTAATAGTGGATAAAGATTCTTATAATCGACTCTGTTTGTGTATATAAATGTTTGTTCATTATTCATTTAAAAAATAGCTAGCCTGTTAGTTTTATCTAAAGCACTTGTTTCAGCAACATAGTACTCTGATACTTTCATTCTTTAATTCAGTTAACAACTTCATTAAAAAAATGTGGCGAAAATGTAATCAAAATATATTATCAGCTTCAAATTTGAGAGTCCACACTAATTTTACATACTTATTTTTGTACTCAGCATTTTCTATAGAATATGGTAAAAATTGTATTTTGAGAATGCAGTTGATTTTTTTTCATAATTATGTATTCTTCAGAAACCATTTTATTGTAAACAAATGTCAAAATAAATGAATATTATTTTGAAGAGAGGCGTTTAACTCATTCAGAATATATATAAGCTGAATGTATTATCTTTCTTCCTGACTGTGCATTAGAATGTTAAACGTGTGTACTACTATTTCGCATTTGTTAATTTCTTTAAAATCTTTGATAAATGCCGTATTTCTGTTTCATTCTAGTATCTGATGATTTCGAATCTGCTTGTTTAAATAAGACGTTAAGTTTATTATTTCAATTATATTGCTTAAATAGCCATCTGTGCTTCATTGCTTAAGTAACGTCGCATTTCATGCTCCACGAAAGCCCAAAGTTCATCTACTTCATGATAAGTGCGCTAGATGACAGTACTATCGTGCTACTCACGCTTTGCGGATGTTAGCTGTGTCGCTGGAAGCTCGATGATACAATATACTACTCCAAAAAGAAGGGAAG
>JAGDQP010014944.1:17312-43909 GCA_022664845.1 Lepisma saccharinum | reverse complement strand
ACTGTTTCGATTGCCCAAGAGCTAAACATTGCACAAAAAACCGTGTGGAACCATTTGCATAAGGCTGGATACACAAAGAAGCTTGATGTATGGGTGCCACACGAGTTAACGCAAAAAAACCTCATGGACCGAATTTCCATCTGCGAATCGCTGCTGAATCGCAACAAAAGCGACCCATTTCTGAAGCGGTTGGTGACTGGTGATGAAAAGTGGATCACTTACGACAACGTCACGGGAAAACGGTCGTGGTCGTAGCGCGGTGCGCCGGCGCAAACGGTGCCCAAGCCAGGATTGACGGCCAGGAATGTTTTGCTGTGTGTTTGGTGGGATTGGCAGGGAATTATCTACTATGAGCTGCTCCCCTACGGCCAAACCCTTAACTCGGAACTATACTGTCAACAATTGGACCGTCTGAAGGCAGCAATCGCCCAGAAGCGCCCAGCTTTGGCCAATAGGAGAGGCATTGTGTTCCACCAGGACAACGCCAGGCCACACACATCGATAGTGACTCGCCAGAAGCTCCGGGAGCTTGGTTGGGAGGTTCTTATGCATCCAGCTTATAGTCCGGACCTGGCACCGAGTGATTACCATCTGTTCCTGTCCATGGCGAACACGTTTGCTGGTGCAAAATTCGCTTCAAGAGAGGCTTGTGAAAATCGACTGTCTCAATTTTTTGCCAATAGGGACAAGGGCTTCTATGAGAGAGGCATCATGATATTACCTTCCAAATGGCAACACGTTATCGAACAAAACGGCGCATATGTGACCTAAATCGGATCATTGTAACTATGGTAAGTCAAGCCTTCAATGTCATGCAATAATAATGGATTACTTTTTACTACACCAGATACATAATTTCGATTTAAAACATGACGAAGGTAAACCATAACATAAAACTGCTACCATTCCAATTAATATTATCTTCAATTTGAAATAAGCAACTTCACTTATTCCTAGACAATCCACTGTCCGAACGAATAACCCTTGTCTGAGTAAATCACTCCTTCATTTACTAAAGGGTGAATTTATTAGAAATCAAATATTTATTTTTTCGTTCTTCAAGTATCGTTTTGTTTCTTCTTCAAACCTTTGTACGAAAGTTCGATATTTTCTTTTCGGATATCCGTTAAAACTAGGTTCCTCTAATATCATGTTGTCTTAAAGATTCTTGTGTATTTCCTCGGTTTTCCGGTTAATTGGAGACGAATAATTAAATTTCCGAATAATTATTCAAATAATATTCCGATAATAATTACCCCAAAATATTTACAGTTCCAAAATTAATAATGTATGAACATAAAGAATAGAACACTATTATCCGCCATCCCATTATATATATGTCTATCCTCGTATGTAAAATCAGTACGAATATATAGTGGGGCTAGGAAAACTTTTTATCCCGTATTTGGCCGTCCATAGTATTTTCTCAGCATTTACTAAGAATATCGCTCGCTCGCGGAACGCGAGTGCACTTTCCAGGAAGCTGCAGATACATACATGGACTGACTTCAAACAAACCGTTGAACCTAACTCAATGCTTGAAAATTAACCCTTAGTGTTCAGAGATTTGTGACAGCTTATTTTGGTTCTACAATAACATTAATAATTGTACCTATAGCATAGTAAGGCATTCATGTTACATCCTCTTTATATTAGTATTCATTTTTTTCTGAATTTCAGAAGGGTTCGGCATTTCAGTACTCTGATATCTTTCAGTATACTGATACTGTTTGGTTTATCAATATTTCGGTATTTCGGCATATCAATATTTCAGTATACCAAATTCCGGTATAAATTATGCCGGAAATTCGGTATTTCAAAATATCGATACCGCTTTTGTTACATCGATATTTTTCACAGCCCTAGGGCAGATTAATATTTCCGACTAAAACAAGTATCTAAGTTCGAAATATGTTTCCTTTCTAGATCACTATTTCTACTTTAAAGATGATACTAACTACATTTCCAGAGGGGCTCCGGGGGTGAATGACGCGTTCGACTTCCATGCTGATGATCATAACTATAGCCATAAATATAACACTAATCATTTTCCTGCAAACTGGAATATCATGGAAACACGTTTCGTAAAACGATAAACTGTATTGGTCTTTGTAGTTTTAGTAAATTTTGACCGAGGGTCGTCTGAATTATACTGGTTAAAATCCACAAACATCAATTTCCCAGGCAGGATTTCAACCTGCAGCTTTATAGACGCTAGCATAATGTCTCAAACAACATGTTTGTCTCGTTCGGCATGCTTTTCGTCTCTGTAGCTTTGAAAGTAGCATTACAATCCAACAAAAATCGTTTCAGCTTGAGCTGTAATGCAGGTTCCTGTAATAAAAATAAATCGGCAGCTACATTTATACCGCACCCCAGGTGGTGGTGCTAAACGCTCAACATCTTGCAACAAACAAGCATGCAGTTGAAGACAATGAGTTGATATGTATAAACTAGGTGGGAAAACTGGCAACAGCGCGGGACGTTAAAATGATAGAAAAATGAACAGTATTATACGCGTGTGACACCAAATGATGGTAAAGTTGAATGTATATTCACGTGCGCCAAAATGATAGTAATTTGAACGGAGGTCAAATTGATAGGAATTTAAACAATAAAATATTGTGCTTTTAATTGGAGTATACTCGTTGATTTTGTAAAATACATAACCGATAACCATGATATACACTTAACATAATGTAGTTAAGTCCCATAGCTGTGGAGAAAAATGAACTTTAAAACGGATGCCAAATGTTCGTCTTTTGAAAGGATGCCAAATTGATAGAAAGATCTATATATATATATATATATATATATATATATATATATATATATATATGGTGTTTCACGAGAAAAAGTAAATATTCTCGGACGTGATTCTACATGTATAGTTCAGATAATAGCTCATATAAATGTGTATGTTTTTAAGACTATTTCTGATATATACTTACGTAAAGGTTACAAACATAAAGTGATAGTGGTGTCTGAAGTAATGGTACTAGAGAAATCACAGCAAAAATAAAAGCACATCTTGCAGGACACTGTTGCAGGACATATGTGTCAAAACAAGTGCTCGAAAATGTCTCCATTATTCTCCATATACTTGGAGGCCCTCCTAATGGGTACAATGATTAGGAACGTTGCGGGCATACCTGTGGCATCATATATTATATCAGATGGACGGACAAACATGGCAGTTGACGCCCAATGTGACCTGCTTGCTTAACACAGAATACTAAGTCTAAGGGATAGGATGCTTTGGTCCTGTTCAATTGCCTCCTGGGTTCCTAGATTTAACACCCACGGACTACAGCATTTAGGTTTGGTTAAAATAAAACGTTTACGTACGTACGGTGAACACACCAGAACACCTTCGGGCTCGCATAACGGCTGCAGTGTACGAACATCATCTCAACAGAAAAATCTGCGCGAATGAACGTATCGCTGCTACTGAAGGCGCGCGAGCGTATAGAGATACTTTCAAAAGGTAACTGCTTTTCAAATCGTAGAGCATTGTTTCATGAAATGAATTCCTGTTATAGGATAAAGGCATACATGTATCTGATCTTATTTCCTTTTGATTTAACAACTTCAAATTATTTATACAGGAGTTCTTTATACTAAACTTCTGAAAAATCGTAGGCGCAAGTTACTACAATATCCAATAGAAAACACACACACACGAAAACACGAGTCACCTTCCTCGAAAGCCATTCTTCTAAACGTATGACGTGCGTTTAGCAATCGAGAAGCAATCCACAATACAAAATAGAGGATTAAGCAAATTTGGTGAAATACCTCGTAACAGAGAAAAAAGGATGATTTGTTCAGGAATAGAACAAAGATTTCAAAGAACTCGTCGGCGGAATCTTCACACTTATATCTCCTTTTATTGCCTTCTTCGTACATTTGTAATTTTCTTAGAGTAGGCGAATAATCTGAATAAAATATTTTTCTTTCTTCGGTTGATAGTCTCTTTGGCAACTTCTGTTCCTTCATACTACAATATATCACTATCAAACTTCCTGTATGAATTCTCACGTAACGATTACGATCACTCGCAAATGAAAAGTAAAAACTCCTATACTTTTCTTTATAGCCAATGAGGATCAATTATTTGATAATGTCCAAGTGGTCATACTATAGAATCCGATATACGAAATTATCTGCGATCGCATGCTTACTTCCTGAGTTGACTTTCTGTTCAACATTCATGGAAGATAATACACATGATACAAGTGAGAGTGCAAAACGAAGATATAAACGTTAGTCAATTATGAACCTCCCCAAACGAAGATTGTTCTGAAATACTGAGACTAAGCAGAAACGTATTGGAGTATAATCAACTGATTCCAACCTATGCATTCATTTACTAGCGGTAACGTATTCCTGCTGGCTTTGCTTTTCTCCTGACTAGATAACAAACCGAAGTATTCTGTTTTACTCCGCTCTACCTTATGCAAATATAGGTTCTGAAAGACCTATTCAATATCATCCATTTGACATTTTTTTTTTTATAAAACGAAATAACCTGCTTCAGTTTCACAACGGAACTAGAAATTATGCAATTTACGATTCCTGGCTACAGCATATGTTTGACGGTACATCAAGGTAATTGTCTTTAGGCATCAATTCGCAGTCTATTCTCGGACTAACAGTCTTCAAAAACATACTATTTCGAACGAATACAACGGCACCTATCGGAATCCTAATCATGCTACAAAAGTTTATGTCGTACGTACTCCCTGTGCTGATGTTAAGCAGACTATCTTCAGCGAAGTCCTCGGGTTCGGTGTACGGAAACAACGTGTACGCATTACTCCCTGTGCTGACGTTACAGATGTACTCATCACTCGCGACGCTGATGTGAGTACTCTTCATTAACCAGACAAACCCCTGTTGAGATGCCCTCACACGAACGACTTGGCTTGCGCTGTGGGGGCTACAGCTAACAAAAGTAACAAACTTCGGAGCTTTTCAGCAGTCCTGTGGGATTACAGCGAACTGAACCAGCTGGTTTCAAAATACAAATAATGACCCAATTTTCCTTGGTCTTGGACTATTCTTAAATTCAATGACCAAAGTGCATCATCTCCTTCAGGTCTTTGAAAATTATGTTGTCCGTGTTGTACCAGATTCCTTGCCATTTCACTTCTCTCGTAGGTCGTACATCTCGTTGAAATGCCGTTTAATTGTCCTTTTATAAAAAACATTCCAAAAAATTCAAAATAATTCGGTAGCTAAGATCAACTTCTGGCGGGTAAAAATCAACATCCTGTGTCGAGCATCGGACAAACTACAGTTGATCACGTAGTTACACTGTAATTCCATAAACTGTAATTCTATGCAAATATTTGTGGGTGCGAAGCGTGTTACGATATTATCTTCCTTTAGGTGCTCAAGTAAATTAAAATGTATTCAACTCGTCACAAACTATGTCAAATTGATAAAACATGTTTTTCAACGGTACACGCTAAAAACGTAAAGCGTAGGCTTGTTAAATATACTAAGTTAAACTACCCAATGTTTGGATCCACGCATGATACAGCTAAGAAGTAAACTGTGTCCCAATTCCAAACATTGCCATGGCTCTGAACGATTAAGAAAAGAACTAGTTTGAAATATGCCTTGGAATAGAAAGGAGGATAGCCTACAAAACTGTGTCTAATTCATAAATGATCACTTCATTGCTGGAAGCGTGAGTAAAGCTAGCATGATTCCTTGTGTTAACAGTTTGTATAGGAGTATAATCCTAAGAAACTTTCGACGTTAACGAAAGCGGAGTCAACATAATTTATTGAAGTACGATGAAACTTGATCATAGTATCTAAGGTTAATATGAAAGGAACAATGGCATGTTGGACCTATTGCAGGTGTCTGGTCACCTAATCCGTACGGTATACTACAAAACCGTATTCAATAGCAGCAACATGCAAGGAATAAGTAGTCTAATCGATAGAAGTTAATACGTTCTCATTCCACGTAATGAGTTCCAAGAAGCGAAAGCCTTGATACATACATGATTGACAACATCATTGCAAGGTATGTTACGCAGTCGATCCGGCAAAGAAGGTCATTTTTCGCTAGAAGCATAATTTGGATTTGCTTGTGATAATGCACAAGCCGTGATGTATTGGCCATGTTACTAAGTTTCACATATCTTAATTAATTTTATTATTTCCATGAGGCAAATTGGATGATGAAAAATTCAGAAAATCGACATAAATATGATAACGGTCGTAGAATAGAGCTTGAGCTGTGTCGTTGATGTCGATAGCAATAAGATTAAATACACTGCTTTGATGGACATCATATGAAATTATTGTTATTGATAACTAATTGTTACTAGAGAACACGAAATATCAGTGGCTGATCACGCGGAACTGAATCCAAAATTCAGCAGTTTCAGATTAAAAAGAAGGTTAATTTAGTAATGAGGACGACGTAGTAAACAGGTTGAGTAGACTTGTTAAATCCAAAAGTACTACTATTGTTGGACATTTATAATCCAAGGCCTCACGAAAATCTTGTGTTAATTGCACAGACTCAGCATTAGTGCTATGAATAAATGCATATCCTCATTGTAGAGCTTCTGCTCATTTTTCTCTGAGGCAGTTTTGGACTTGATTTTTAACAATAAATTCCAAAGATCTTGCTAAACACGGGAGAATGCTGAATCGACAGAAGTTTGTTGCGCTAGTAACAGTGCTAATTTTTTGTAAAGGACGAAACATTGTGAGTTTTGAAAATTGATGGGAATAGTCCATAATATATGATTGAAACATTAAATATGTGAGTACAATAACTAAGATATGAGGCAACATTGATTGCGATAATTGCTCTAAAATTTAGTCGGCATCTACTGCATTCTACTTAACCTAGTCATAAAATTGCACATAACTTAACAAAAGATAATCGAATTTTGATGAAAACCTAAGCAGTGACGGTAGGTTAATGACCTTGTTTGGCAGTCTTGTGACCTACGTGAGAAGTAACGGTGAATGAAAGAACAACCTCTAAGTGGCATAGCGTCTTCTGCAAAGCTGTAGGGCTCCAATATAGGTAACATTGTGAGGTACCACCACGGTAGCTTCTGTAATTGTAGAATGGAAGCTAATTCGAACCGTTTCCAATCAGCTACAACATTCTACCTTCGCAATGGAAAACTGGAGGGACATTTTAGTAGTCCCTGGCTAGTGAGGAACATGAAATAATTTAAAGCGTTGAACAGAAAACAATTACCATTCGGAAGGAGCTTCAGCGTTACACATTTCCATTAGAACACTGAGAAAATAACCCAAATTCCTGCGGTAGAAGAAGAGCAGCTGTACAAAACGTTAGGATTTGTCCATCGGAAGTGGACATTTGAGGTGGAATTAACTTTGTAAAATTACCACTGAAGGATCATAGTCTTTGATCCTGATGTACGTGCCCGGCTATAGCGGCAGGCCAATGCATCCTATTAAGATTCACAATGTTCAGCATGGAATATGGCGGTTTAGTAATAAAACGAGGGTGTCTCACATAATACAGTGTAGAGCTAACAGTGTATATTTGTCGCTGCAGGGGCACAGAGTTGTAAGTTATAAACAACAACAAGTTGTCGCATTGTCATTTTCTTAGAATGGACTTTTCCTATTTTCAAGACAGAAACGTCAAGTGCGATTCTGTTCTTATTTATATACTGGTAAGTGTAAAGAAGATTGTTCAATCCTGGAGTTAACATAAATCGGAAACAATGCATCAATACGCATTGCACAGGCAGCAGTTAGGCATGGGCTATTGAAACCAATGCTGTTCCAAACAGCGACATGGCACAACACTCTTCAATAAAAGCTCTGAATATGGTTCTTATAAACAACTGATTGGTTATGTACTTACCTCACTAAAAGTATCCGACGCTTCCATCATCTCATTTTTCACTTCTCGGAACTCTTGCGGGACCATGTCAAATTTTGTACCTTCATTAAAATCCATATTTCTTATTTACATCAATAATACACATCAAATATAACACATCTACTGGTAAGCGTTTCTGAAACAAAAAAATGTATTTAATTACTGTTGAGTCCAAATACACTTTGTTGCACTGCATACCACTGGAAAATCAACGCCAAGAATGATACAATACAGCAAATCCAAATATGAAAGATAAATAAAGTTAGGTTCAGGCAGCAAATGATTAAATCTACTGCTTTGACCTATGCGTGACAACCAGGCAAAGGCTGCCAAGGGCCTCTGAGCTGCCAAGGGACTTCAGAACGGAGGCAGCACGGTACGGCGTAGAAAGAAAGAGACCTTGGAAGTCCTCCTGGGATATGGCAAGTCAGGCGTCTTGAAATGTGATGCCACAGCGCATCAAGTGTAGCTGGGAAAGCGGTGCCGTGAGAGGCGCTATCCACTCATGACCATGAGTTGGAACGGCGACAGATCAGGTTTGCGCGAAGCCCAAGAACGCTGGAAAACATTGTGTCCAGCCTGAAAAGTGAATAATTAACGCCGGAAAAGACACCGAATAAAGACGTTTTTCATATTTCATCCTACTTTTGTATTTCATCCAACGTTTTGCCAGTTCGAGGTATCTAACATATTTAATCAATAATAAATATTTAAAATTTAGGTTTTTGGTACAAATAAACATTTAGAGTAAAAAAAATGTATTGAGACGCGCGAAAAAAAGGTGTCCCTTTAATACGTTTCCAATGTATTTCAGTTTCTAGTCAAATCCATATTTTGCTTTGCGTTGCGATGGGATAATCTAAAGCAACGTTACACTCATGTTTCTAGCTCCATGTTATTAACATCGTTAATCGTAAACTTTTCAATTATATATTTTACGAAAAGCTAAGAATATGTGTGTTTTACGAACGTAAATTCTTAGAAATATGATAATCCTGTTCGAAATCAGAACAGTTACAGGGCGAAGTAGGGCAGTATATGAAAACTATTAATAATTTATTTTGTAAGTTGTTAGTTTATAGTCCAAGAAAAAAAACCGTATTAAAATACAATGGATGCATCTGAGCAATCTGATAGTTCTTTCTTATGGATATATAAATGTGTAACCTTAAATGAATTTCAAACGAATGGGTATTATAAAGACACGACTCAATGTTATGCTTCTGTGAATAATAAACATATTCGTCAGAAAATAAATAAATATATACACATTAAATTGCCCCACTGCTCAATATATAATTAATAATTAGTCGAAATATTTAATTTACAGTATTATGATCAAGGAATATATTCTGTGTATGAAACGACATTTTATTTTCTCTATTCTGTCATTCCATTCATTGCCCCAGTATACAACAATATAAAATACATTGCTATATCACTTTTCTACTATAAAGAAAATAATATAATTGTATTATTATTGTACAATGAAATGCCAACTGGATCTTCGTTACATTCTCGCCCATTACACTAGCTCATATGGCCTGAATTAGTTTGATTGATTTCGTTCCTTAGACCAACACATTGTACTCATTTTCACATCTGGTATAGAACATGTCCATAATGAGAATACATAAAAATGCATAGAATAATTCAAAAATACAGGGAATACTTAAAGAATTAAATTTTTATAACAATAATTGTAGATGTATGTGACATACATTAACTTTCATTATCACCTGTTTCATTTTGCCTTATTATAGTAAGTCTTGCAAATATTCATCAATTGCATAGTATATTTTCTCTACCAACATTTTCGTAACTTCACGACAAAATATATTGACATCCTTAATATGGTTTTAAAGTTCGTGGCAATTTATTATATAGGTCTATACCAAAGTAATGCGGTGATCTCTTGAATATTTTGTTCAGTGGGACGTATATCCGAATGTGTAGTGTCGTCATTAAGATTATTATCAGCTTTAACACCTCGTATATGTACAAACACGGAACTGTTAACAAGTTTAATTGCTTGAACCTTTTTCTGCAGCTCGCACGGATATTTGTGTCTGTGACGAGACCACTATTTTTTGTAGTCTAAAAACCGTCAATACCTCACATGAGGATCCCCAAATTAGAATACCATTTTTGCCCTCGAATAAAATATTTCATAATAAATGATATCAATGCTTTTTTATTTAGAAAAGTTGAGAAAAAATTTATTATGAAGATATTAGATAATACTGTACGACATAGATTTGTTATATGAGTTTTCCGAATTAGTTTGTCGTCAATATATAGCCCGTAATGCATAGTAGTTGTGACACACTCTGTGATGGTGGAATTATGTGTAATTTAGGCTAAGCTGGGACAGTAGTATAAGGAAAAAAGGCATTTAATTTTATCTGCATTTAGGAATAAATTATTATGAGAACCGTTTTCAAAGCTTATAACAAGCAGTATTGATGTTATCATGCAGTTCTGAGACATTACTGCCTTTAACTAAAATACATTCATTAAATCAGTGGCGTAGCAATAGCATGTAGATATCTCTTTATTATAAATCCGGTATTTCATCGGGCCCTGGAGAGAGTTTTTCATCTTTACGATAGGGATTATTTCATACGGATCAGTCGGTGTTAGAAAGAATTTGATACATGAAAAATTTGATAGGGATCGTCTAAAAATTTTGCAACATTTGGCCTTGGATTAAAGAGTTTATCTTCCACATTGTTGAAGAAAGATTTGAAAATCTCTACAATAATGTAGGTCATTGAAGATCTGATTATTATCGATTTTCAGTTCTGTATTGCCTGAAACTGTGTTGTTTATATTGGTTTCCTGTTTTTCAAGTCGCACGCAATTTTTGTTTTATCTGCTTTATTTATCATGTTGTTATAATAGGAACTTTTGCTTGCTTTATGACCTTTCTATAGATCTTCTTGTAATTTTTAAAATACTCATTAAATTTTATGTCAGTAGTTTGTTTCCTTATTAAATTGACGGTCGTTTTTTGACATGATCTTCTAATGCCATTTGTGATCCATTTGTTTCTCCTTTTATGGTTTACTCGTACTGTTATAACTGGGAAACAGTATAGTGTTGTTAAGTCCAAGGAAACCAAAAGTTTTTCTGGGGTGGAGAGTGGCAGGATTTTTTTTTCACGAGGCAAAAAAACTGTTGTTTTATTGATTAAATCGTTTTCTATCACGAATATTAACTACCTAACTTATATTTTTGGTTTTCACCAACTTCAAATAATAACTTAGCGAATCCAATGTATTTCAAGGCTCTTATAACTCATTACCCATTCGTAAATTCTTAACAAAAAATTATCGGACCCACTCATTATGCTTTCTGAATCTATGCTCTGGATTCTGGTCACAGGAGCTACTGTAAACATTTTTGAGTATATAAGGAAGATATGGTTGGCATTTAATTACACAATAATAGTAAAATAATAGTAATTTATTTTACAATAGAAAAGTGATAGGAATGTATTTTATTTTCTGGAATACTAAGGCAATGAATGGAATGACAGAATACAACAAATAAAATGTAGTTTCATAAACAAAATATATTCGTTGGTCACAGTACTCTAAATTGAACAGACATATTTCGAACAATTATCAAATATATAACGAGCAATAGAGCAATTTAGGCCAAATATATTCACACCTACTCATAGAAATATATTATAATTTTGAATAGCATGCATATTCACAGTAGCCTGAAATAAACCGCTCAAGCAAGAGTGGTGTTTGTATAATGCGTAGCTCTTTAAATTCCATTTATGTGACGCTCTTATATTTCTTCTTTATACAAATGAGCCAAAAATATTCAGAAACCATTTTATGTAAAAATGAATTCATTTTCTTGGACAATAAAGTAATAATTTTCAAAAGTGTTCAGAGTTCGAACGGGTTTATTATATTTATAGCATTTACTTTGTTATAATACGCTTATTTAGGGTTTTTCGTAAAATATATAAATATATATGAAAAGTTATCGGGTAGCGATGTATAACAATAAACATGAGTTTCCAGCTTCATTAGATTGGCCAATCGCAAAGCAATGCAGTATACATATGTCGCAGAAAGCTGAAATCGATTGAATACATATTTATTGAGCAAAATTTTGTTTCTACCTGTCTTAATACAGATATTATTATTCCAAATGTATATTTTTACTAAAAACGAACGTTTTAAGTATTTATTAATAATCAAATAAAATTACTTGCCCTAAAAATATTTTCCAAAGTAGAACGAAAAACCAAAAGAAGGTGTTTTTTTTATATTTATTTCGAACGCTCAATTTTTGGTTATTTTTATTTCACTATACTGGTAATAGGTAAAGTATTGACCTCTAACTTCCTTTTGGTCCACCTTCGAACAAGAATTGTAAGAAACTGTATTGGATGCTTGGCCAAACGTCATAGAGCACAAGAAGACTGTCAAAGAAAACATTTCTTTCTTCGCTTGCGTCGTAATTTTCAAATGGTGTGTGATTTGTTCTGTGTTAGTCATAAGAAATAATATGCGTATGAATACTTTAGAAGTGCATCCGAAAATATGTAGTTTGTATTTAAATTTGTTCAGTAGCCTACGATTTATCTATCCCCCAAAGTAAAGAGAAGAAGTAAAGAAACTGGTTTAAAATTCTACAAGAGGAGGTTAATTTAAATCCGATTTTCATTAGTTCCGTCCAAATGAAATGCATCATATAAATGTGATATAAACCCAAGAAATTCAATTCCTTTCAAACTGAAAATGAGCAAATACGTTAATCATTTTCAAAGTATTATGACGTGAAACTTGAAGACCTTAATGAACTTAATGAACTTAAAGACCTTCCATTTCTAGAATGAAATCATTCTTTCCACTGGCAAAATGAAAGAGCAAAGTTTCATCTTTTAATGGGAGAACATTGGTTCAACATTGTTCAAAACATAAATATCATGGGGTTTTGCCTATGACATATTCGAAAAAAAGCTACCTCCAGAGGTACAATTATTTCAGGAAGGAACCGAGGGAGTGCAACTATACAAGATAGGTACATTTCCCGTTTGTGCAGACAAGTGTTTCTAGAATATTCCTTGTTCAGAGATTCTCCCAGTCACCCGTCCAAATTCTCGAGCGCTCCTCCCAAACTTTAAAATGTTTATACTTTTAAAAATATACAAACCTTCAAAGCTCTGCTTCCCTCCAACCCACACACAATTATAATTTTACACCATCGGTGACTGATTGTTTAAAATTCGGAGATCGAACAATCTGTCTGATAATGCTAATAGCATGTCTCAGTTTTACCTATCGAAAGGCTGTAGCACAATTGGTATAGTGTTGACCTAACAATTGGAAGTTTCTAGGAAAAAAAACCTAGAAGCCACCAACTTGACATACTTTTCAGTTTTTCTTTAATACACCAGACAGTACCTTCAAATTAGGTCTTACTCTACTTCCTTCTAATATCCTCTACCCTACTTTGTTCGACCAGAGCAAACTTGTGAAAGGACATAAATAACTTCAAATACTCACTCAGTTTCACTAGTCGAATGCTGAATCATAATTTCAGTGATATCTAAATCCCATACCTCACTCAAAAAGTAGACAATGTATTGAAGTCTAAATGTTCTGGAATCTACGGTCAACGACCATCACAGGTCTGACCTATAAAATACATCGGCGAACAGAAATTCAGACAAAAAGAACGAGAGCGGACGTGAGTTCTATTCTAGGTATGGTGATCATATTTTCTTAGTCAAAATTCACGACAGGCCTTACCGATAGCTAAAGCACTCCTCCTTTTCTTTTGAGGATGGTTTGAGTGTCAACCAAAGCAAAACAATTATTCAGGCATAAATTTATCAGAAAGTTGCGTTTTATTAAAAAACAATTCCTGTTCGCAAATTAAAAAAACAGCACCAATTTTAGTTTAATTTTCGTGTGCTCAGCAGTTATAACTTACTTGCTATGACATTTCATTATATGCAATAACTAATGATTTAAGTTACTATAAGTAAGCTATTATTAATTTTCATCACTGATTATGAACACCCAACAGCGCTACAGTGAAACAAATATAAAATTTACTTCAAATATCCATACTAAGCTAAAACTATATAGCTGTCTTTGACTAAATTCGGAAATTATATTGTTTTTCGGGCAACAACCCTCAAAATCCCTAATTCCCTGCAAACTAATAATAACACACAATACATCTTGCACTGAAAACACAATGCAAAGGAATGACCATTTTGCCATACTCACAAACAACAGAGAGGACACACACACACAGAGGGAGAGAGAGAGTGTGTGTGTTTGAGAGTGGGAGGATAGCGCAACACTTTAAGCGTCTGCCCACTCTTTCCGCCAGCAAAGCCATTCCATTCCTCTGCCATTTTAACCCGGATCTATTCTTTCATAAATCAAATTATAGCCTGAATGCAGAGCAGAGAGGTCAAAAGCATAATGGGCAAGTAGTCCGAGTAAAAAAAAAATCTTTGTTGCCAATCTTGGAAGTTCATTCAAATAAATTACATTCGCTAAATCATTAACTGAAGTGGGGGATATGAACAAAATAACTGCCAAGCAAACAAAAAAATATTAAAAGATTTTGTCAATAAATTACTGTTTTTGCCTCGTGGAGAAAACAATTTTAAATTTTCGTTTTTGTAGGTTTTGTGTGTGTGTTTTTTTTACCTTTAAATCACTAGCCCAGCCTTGAAGGCTACAATATACCACAACAATATAGATTTATTAATTGCGTTACATGTAGTATACTGGCTGTAATTTAAGATCAAGAACATAAACATATTTTTAAACATATACTGTGATATTTTCTATTAACTCGTATCTTGCAATTTTTCTATTTTACTAATGCTGTATTTTGGATTTGAGAAATCTATACTTACATGTGGCTAAACTTCATTTTAAAATAATGTTAATTGATAAAAAAAACAGTACTTAAAATCAGAGGCGCCCACCCCATATAGGCAGGTCATGCAATTGCATGACTTGATTTGGGGTGGGTGGGTCAGGTTGCAGAAGGAGAAGAGAAGAGAAGAGAAGAGGTAAGAAAATATATATGTACTCTACGAAATGGGACGTGTACTGACTTCACGTATAAGCAAAAGAATGTCCTACCTTTCAGCTTCCTTGACTCGCAGTGCACTCCTGAAGCATATACAGAATTGGTATTGGAGGATTCGAAATGCATTGGCGGAAGCTTGTAGGATGCCAGTACTTACGATACACTGAAGACTTGATAATTGAGGGTAACTGGTTCTGTAATTTTGCAGCATTTAATGCAACGTTACACAGTGATTTCAAAAATGAAGGTGCAAGGTATATTCAGGAGGAAAATGTTATCTGGGCAACATCTTTCTTTCGCATCGCAGTCACTGCAGAATCCAGCAACAAAGCTACGATTCTACTCATAGTAGTCAAAGTAAACGTATCAAAGAGCATGGGAAGAAAAGGTAGAACATGGTTCTTAAAGAGATAAGCTGAAAAAGAAAGCATTAAATATGCATGTGTGTCATATTAAGAAAATTAGTTCAAACACTAAGAAATTTTTAAACATTTGGAAACAGGGATTTATTTTTAATGAGCCAGTTTCTCATGTTACCCCTAGAACTTGTCTGAAGTAAGGGAAACGTGAAAAATCTGTAAGAAAATAACATTAACACATAGATAATTAATTACTCTTTTGAGCCCAATTTATGCTTTTACAAATCGCAAAACAACGGGAGCATCGCCAATTTGAATAATTCAATTAATTTAGGCATATAACGCGAAATTTGCCATTAAGTTAAAAAGCTTTTCGTCGGACTAAACAATTCAAGCATATGACCACTTTTATGCATGTGTTTTCCGTCACGCAATTTACAATGGCAAAAATATTCATTTCATAAATCGACGTAAACAAAAGGGTCAAGTTGCAACTTTTGCAAATGTGTGATTTTTCTGCCGTCAGTTTTGCTAATATCAATTCTGGAAACAACTCTTTGTGCAGGTTGAAAGGTGTTTTTGTTCATGTAAGGTTGAAATGATCTTCTTCCTCATTTTGTAGACAAAGATGAAGAAACATTTTCTTCTATTTATCAGTAGCATTTGATTCCTGTGCAGTAAAATTCAAGCTTAATAAAATTTGGTTCAAGACTAAAGATCTCCGATTTTCTTAGGAGAAATGTTTGCAATCTTAGGGTAATCTAAAATATAAGAAGAAAGATTAGTTTTAGATCAGAGAAGGCAAACAAATCCAGATTTTTTTTATTCCTGCATTTAAAAATCTGGAATCTCCAATTTGTTACAATCTATTCCAAACTATTCCAGTTTTTAAAATCAGGAAATATTTACATCTGAAACTCAAATATAAAAAAGAAAAATGAAAAAATCGCATTTCGCCGTCCTTAGTTTAAATAATTGTGGGTAGATAGGGAAAACATCTTAGACATTTAAGTGTCTTACTAATTAATGCCTGCTTTAGGGATTCCTTTTGCATTACACATTTGAATCCATTGTCTACTATAAAAAGTTTTGTTTTTGTACCCTTCTGATAATGAATTCCAAATTATTTTCTTTTTTCCTAATCTCATCTATAAAGCTTCCAGTATCAAAATATTTTATCTTTTTGGCAAAATGAGAGAAAGAGAAACATTTCTGTTTGACAGAAACCTCCACGAAACTGCACAAAAGATCAACAAAATGGAAGGCAGAAAAGTCTTACGTATTGAAATATAATGTTGAGCAACTTTATTGCGGATGACATTATGTAGGACACAACGGCATGGCTTTCAGAATGTCACTGGGCGAAAGTTGGGCGATAATGCATAAAATGATTGGTTCGTTTAAGATCATTTACGGAATGACTCTTGTGGTCATTTTAAATCGCGCGACGGAAATAACATTTTCGTGAAAGTGGTATTCGGCTTGCATTTGTTATATTTCTTGAAAAACAAAGTTTAAATTAGCCTGAAATTTTTGGTATATGCTTAAAAAAATATTGTTAACATTTAGCGAAATTTGCGTTACTTAACAATTATAAAGACTATAAATTCTTCCCAAAAGACCGTTAATTCTGCTTTCTTTAATTATGTTAATCTTTCCGATGTTATCTGGACTACGAATTTTTTCTGTCTCTACCATCACTTTGAAGACATTATAAGGTATTAAGTAGTAAATTTTTATTCACACTAGTGACTGAGATCTTAGAGAAACTAGTACAGCAAGTTAACCAAAAACGAAGAACTAGCGGTTATTATATGTTATTATATAAAAAGACTTATATTTTTTTTTAACTGGACCGAATTGATACGTTCGAAAGATCGTTTTATATGAAGGTTCTGTCTGTCGCGGCTTTCAACTCTTAAATCACTGGACGGATTTCAATCCAATTGTATATGTATTTGATCTACACAAAAATGTTACCCGGAAAATTTGATAGTGAATCATCTTCGACCCTTTATATCCGTATTTTTCTGAAGGCTTGAAATAATTTATTCCAATCATCTCTTACACCACCAACTCAACAGATGTCATATTGTATCGTAAAATTTTGAGCGTGTGAAACATCTAGGGAAAAAATTGTCTTTTCTTATTGAAGGCTCACATACATCTCCCTCATCCTCCCGTTAATTCACATACTGAATATACTATATTGTAGGATCTGTTTTAATTGCCATGTTTCAATATTCTAATCTAGCAGCCTACATAGCAGAAAGATAGAACAAGGTAGTATATGTATAAACTACTCATTTAAACAAGTATAAGTTTTCTTCAGTGAAATAGTTTTGTTTGCTCGTTAGATTTGTAATGGGTTACTCAAACACAAGTATAACTGTGTGCTACTTGACAATAGCCAAGAGTTGATCTTGATTCACGATAGATGACAGCAAAACCGTTGTAATTCTTGGGTAAGTGAACTTTGTAGTTGGGTTTAATTTTGAAGAGTTTGAAATTTATTGTATTCACTCGAATTGGTTATTTACATCTAGCTGCTTGTTTGTTTCGACTGGTTTTTATTCATGAAATACAAGAACTATGAACATTATTAATCACGAGACTTCGAACACTCATATCGAAGCAACTCTTGCACGGAAAATTCGTGATGCTTCCTTGCCAAGTCTTCCAGCTATAAAGGAAATAAAAAGAATGGAAGTTGCTAGGAATAGGCTTATTGTGAAACAGCTTATCGATAAAACATTGTTTTCAGGCAGACACTGTTTAGCATTTCGAGGGCATCGAGGGATATTGACAAGTAGACTACGGGGAAATTTCGAAGATCTTGTTGTGCTACTAGCGGAGCATTCTCATTTGCTCACGATGGCAACGTACCTAACCGCTTTAACTATTACCAGGAAAATGAAGTCAACTGTCCTTTTTGTCATGGCGACGACAAAACTAGTTGATAGATATCATTTGTACTTACCTTAGAAATACATTTTGCCGAGAAATAAGAAATGTAAAGATGTTCAGCGCGTCTGTCGATAGCTCGTTTGACAAGTCAAGGAAGGAGCAAGTGTATTTTATAGTATGATACGTTAATGAAGAAACGGGTGATATTAATGAACAACTCTTATCCTTAAAAGTATCACCAACAACAACTGGTAAAGATTTGTCTAGATTATGGAATGAAGCATGTAAAAAATAGTCTAGACTGGGTCTCGGATCTTGTTGGGCAATCACATGATGGGACATCGAATATGTGTTCTCTGTACAAAAGTCTCCAAGCGCTGATTAAGGAACAAAATCCGAGGGCAGCATATGTAAGTGTTGGGCGCACAGACTAAATCTGATTGTGACTGCTTCTGTCTGATCCTCTGTGAATGCTATGGATCTTTTTGGTAATTTAGAGAATATATTTGCATTCATAAGCAACAGCAAAAGATGCGTTCATTTGTTCGAGGAAAAACAAAAGAAGCATTACCCTAACCAAAGAATTAGAAGGTTAAAGCGAGTTAATGCCACAAGATGGATGTCCCATTCATACGCTTTGGAAACTTTATCGATAACATTTGAGGCCTTGTTGGAATCCATAGAGGAAATTCGACGCATTGAAGAACCTTCTGATCAACAAGCTGGCGACCAGGCAGGAGGATTTATTGCACATTTTACTACGGAGAGATTTGTGTTAACTGCGACAACTTTTGTTAGGATTTTTAAAATCATTGACCCTTTCACAAAGATGTTACAACAAAGTCCGGACTTAGATTTGTTATCTGCATGCAAAGTCTATGCTTGAAACAAACCTGACAAGTATCAAGATCTCCGAAATAACTTTAATAGTATCGTCTCAGACGGGGATAATTTCATGAAGGGCACTGAAATTGAATTTCAGTCTCGTGTCACACTTGCTTGAGAAAACCTAACATGCGTGTCGAAATAGCTGATGACGAGCCAATTATGGACTCCAAAGATTCATTCAAGGTGGAAACTTTCTACGCCAGCATTGATATGGCCATTACACGAATGAAGGAGCGCTTTGTAGGAGAAGATAATGCTACTACTTTAATGCTTCTGAGAGATTTGTCTTTGCTCTCACTGAAACGTCTTTCCGACGTCCGCAAGAAAGGTTTACCTGAAGATGCATTCACTTCGTTTAGCTAAATTTTTGGGAAATACGTGAACGTTGACGAAGCCAGAAAGGAATACATTGCCTTTCCTTCTTGCTTCGAAGAGCTTGGGAAAACGGTTGACGTACGTAGGCATCTTCACAGCGAAAATAAATGGATTATAGAGTCGGACCCGAATTCTTCTGATGATGGTGTGTCGGATGATAACGAGGATCTGGGAATATCTAAACCTTCCAATGTTGGCAGTCTTCCACAAATTTTCAAAATATTTTGCAAGGCTAAACTGAAAACTGTTTTCCCAAATCCTTATTCTATTCTGAAGATTGCTGTCACGTTGCCCGTAACGAGTGTTACCACAGAGAGGTCAGTTTCTAAATTAAAACGAGTCAAAACTGATTTGAGATCTACAATTGGTGGTGACCGACTAGAGGGCTTGATTTCAATTGCTAGTGAATGGGACATCTCCATTGATTACGAAAACGTTATAGATATATTTGCTTCATATAGTTCAGTGCTTACGGAAAATCGTATGATTTAGTGCCACTGATATGTGAAATGTGTCTTGTGAATTGTATAATTATTTCTGTATGCAAAATGGCTGAAAGCTTACAAGCTATAAAATAAGATGTGGTTTAGAAAATAAACGTCATTGACGATGTACTGTTCTCTGACTGGTGGATATTAACGGGGTGGCGCCAGTGCTCATCTAGGCACGTGAAATATAAAAGTTCGATACATTTTCTTTGAAGTTAATGCTTCATATAATTAGAAGAATGTTAAGTGAGCTTTCACTTAGCTATATTATCTAAAATGAAGCCTTTATTTGTGAGTTTAAAGTAGATAACATAGCTCTTTTAGTAACCAATGACCGAAACATAACGCACTGAGGAAGTGTCGTTTTTATCAGTTTCAGTGATACCATTAAAGTTTTAAAGCATTACCTTATCTATGCCTGTTGTGTAAACACATATTATTGCATACGATTGATTTCTACTTATTTCGTATTTTTGCAAAGGAAATTTTGTTAAGAGAGATTTGTTGACATATTGAGATTTCGGTTAAAACAGTTCCTTAAATATTTGTTTTTCTCTCGCGAAAAGTCACATTAGGGCGTTGCGGTCGGTTGATCACGGTAAAGAGGAAGAAGTAAGATAGTTACAAAAGAAGAATAGCAGCAAGAAGACAGCGAAGTCTACGGCGGTCAAGATGACCACCATCACCGAGCATCTCCCAAATCCGTATGCGCTAGATATGATCTTGTTTTCAAAGCTTACGAGGGGAAAATGTTTAACACGATATGAAAATGGTTTCGTTGACCTCACTATCAAGTTTACCGACTCAGAGTGAAGCCAAGCAGTAAAACTTGAGTAAGTCTGCCAAGTTCGAATTGCAAAATATAGGAGTGGTGGAGGAGCCTCATAAAAATGCTGCGTACACAGCTGTAGCTTGAGGTGTAAGCAGGAAAACAGAAGAGGCTAAGGCACTAGAAACATTGAAGAGCAACAGCTCAGATTTGAGAACGTCAAACGTATAAAAAACTATGAAAATCCTTTACCCCTCATTAGACCGCTTACCAGTTCAGAAGATGACATTGAGAGTTTAATAGAAAAAACTGCAACATTATGGTCAACTTAGTATCCAGTAGAACACTCAAACCCAACGAAAACCAAAGCCACGTAGAAAATGCTTCCAATTGGATATCAAAAAGAGTACTATTCTTACAAGATTGATTCAATTCCTGGAACAATCACACAGCCAAAGATTGGACAGAAAAAACGAGTTCTAATTTATTTTTCTACCTGCAACAGCAACCGTACAGAAAATAATTGGTGTTATTGCCTTATATATTATCAGGTTTATGAAGTGTTATGATCGTTGAGTTTCTGGTAATACTGTTCTTGTGTAAGAATAAGTTAGTCGTTTGTTTTAGCATACCTTGCTATAAACAACTGTTATATAGATTCAAGATTCTGATTGGTTGAAGTATATGGACGTATCTGAAATATGTCCTCGGGGCTAAGTTCGGTTCTACACATTATCGTAGGATATACGTAGGTCGAAAATGGAAGCAAGAATTACATTTAGGTATGTATCGACTTATGCGAATCACAGTTGTCAATAAAGATAAAGGCAGTTCTACAAATATTGTTTGCTTTTAGTAGCGTGTTTATTCATCGGCCATGACTTCTACAAGATGCCTTACACATGTTCGAGCATTCTTATTAATTACGTAGATACGTTTTATAAATATCAAATGCGTAGCAGCTGTCTAGAATTTTGGCTACTAATGATAATACAGAATACACTGCCGAACCTGAAGAACACATTGAACGTCAGCACAGAAAAACTCATCAAGCTCTGATATGCTTCAAAACATGAGCAGAAAGCTGTCTTGTGTATATGGTTGAACCAAAGTACCTCAACAGGAATAAATGTTCATAGTGGAGAATATGCAACACAGTGGTGTCAGCATCGAATGTATTAAAATTATGCTTTCTGCATCAGCGGTAACCCATTACATCCTACTCCGGATTCTGATTCTAGTTCTGGTTCCCCTACAGCGATATAATTTACTCGTAACCAAAACACGTTTTCTAAAAGAAGCGGTGGTGTTATATCTCAAATTTCCTCATTTTTAAATTGCAAACAAAGAAGAAGAATGATACCAAAGGACAAAATAGCTGTACAATATATATGTCTTTTCGCCACCTGCAACGGCAATAAATGGATGTTTGTTGCTCTCGCAAAAATGCCTTTTTAAGATCTAGAATGATGTGGAAAGTCTCGTTTCGGTTCATTTAACTCAATTTATACGAAATATTTGGTCATTGATGAAGGCTGAAAGGAATATAACTTTTTCAGATTTGTCTTGAGCACTATGCTATGAGTAACAAACATATCAACTAGGTTTCCGTAGTCAATGAAGATATCCCATTTGCTAGCGATGACAAACTAACCCTCTAATCGCTCACCCTTCATCGTATAAGTCAAATCTATTTCAGATTATAAAATTACCTCTCAGTGGACACACTCGTTACTGGCAATAGTAATCTTCAGAACATAATGTAGGTTTGGGAAAACAGTTTTAAGTTTTAGCTTGAAACGTATTGACAATTCTTGAGGTTTCCAACGCTAGAAGATTTAGATTTCCTCAAATACTCGACAGGAGGAGACCAAAAGTTACTCTTTTCGATGGCCACTTCCAAATCTACATTCAATTTTCTTTTTCGCTGTGAAGATAGGTAGGTGAACCATTTTTCCGAAATGTTAAAAATCGGAAGAAAAAGCGTTGATCTACCTAGCCAACCTTCACAGTAAAAAAAAAGTCGATTGTAGATTTGGACGTGGATGGAGACGAATGGTCTAATTCTAATGATGATGTCCCATCATATAACATTTGGGGAAATATAAACCTTTCAGTGGAATTGCCAAAATATTTTGGAAGTTAAAACTGAAACTGTTTTCCTAAACCTGAATTATCTTCTGAAGTATTCTGTCGCTTGCCAATAACGAATGTATCCACTGAGAGGTCACTTTCTAAGTTGAAACTGATTTGATATCTGCAGTGGGAATAGGAGGGACCGAATAGACGGTTTGCCAATAACTGCCAACGAATAGGGACATCTCCATTGATTATGACAAAAATGGTTGATATGTTTGCTCCTTAAAGGATATTGATTACGACAAAACTGATTATTTAGTGACACTGATATGTGAAACGCTACAATGTTGTACTCCTAAAATTCACCTTTGCTACATGTCTAACTGGTCGACGTGGTGTGTCATACAGCGCCAATTCAGTCTGGTGGTGTCCACTCACATTTTTGTTTTCCTTTTACTAACAAAAATGTTAGTGATACGCACTATGATGTACGCTTAGACGCGGCGAATGTACCAATCACTGTACGTCTAGCTATTTTAGGTGTTATTTTTTTCTGCTGTGAATAAATTTTGTGACCCTTAAAAATAAATACGTTTCCTTTCTAAAATTAAAGAATACCTATGAAATGCAGTATTTGAAAATACACTGTCTTTTCTTTGGGTGGGGCAACCTGGGGGTGGGTCCTGATGAGGTAAGGCTTGCATGACCTCTTTCGAAATGAATGGGCGCCACTTCTTAAAATTACGGGTAAAAAGAAATTATGCTTAAAAACAATGGTATTTATTTTATTCAGCTGATCCCAAAGTCGACAGATGAAATACTGCAAGACTCTCTAGAACAAACTCTATCGCGATAGAGCCCTTGTGTCCTACGTATAACGGTTATTTGCTTGTTTATAACGTTTTCACATAAAAGGTCTAAGAATTCAGCGTGCTTCATAGAACACACTTTTTTACCCTTAAAATATATAAAACTTTAGGTGATGCCAGTAGCGTAATGAAATGAGTACGGGCCCTATTTGTCTGTTGCTAACAGACCCGCTTGATTTTTGTACATGAAAATAAATTGTTCTTTATACATATATTCTTAAGGCCTATATCGCGAAGAGATGATTACAGAAAGATAATGTTCCGTCTGCAGGAAATGTAAATTCCTTATTTAGATACCTCTTTCTGTTATTATTATTAATTATTATAATTTACAAGATAAATAATAATTTTTCATTCACTCATGATTAGCTGTTCAGCTACTGACGACAAGTTTATATTGAGTTGTAATACCAAATTAAATGAGCCCTAAATAATATACTTGCCCGGGGACCCGCATAACTTCGTTTTTTAACAACTTACGGGCGTCAGCATCTCTAAAATGTTTAAAAATCGATTTTGATTATATTTGTAATTTTCAGCCGTAGCGCCATCTTGCGCCGGATACAAGAGGTCGTAAGGCGTATATGTATTAAATATGAAATCAATCCGACAACTCCATCGATATAACGGAATCTTTCGCATAACGAGTGGCAGCATATAATTCTCCTTTGGCATCTTCCAGAAGAACAAAAAAAAGTTGATTTCCTTCGTAGCCTAAATTGTTAAAAATCACAGTGTCGTTCAAAGAGCAATGTCGTTAACTACATCCCTTGCTAACAAATGGGAGATTCCCCTAACATTACAAAACTGGACTCCGGATCAATCAAATTTTAGTTTGTGCCTTTTGCATGCAATATTTCTCATTAAACTAGAAATCAAAAATTGTATTAAATAAACTTAATGTAGAAAGTCGGCCCTCTTTCACCTGGGCCCGCCCGGATCGCGGGTCCGAACGTTACGCCACTGGGTAATACCAATTTGAAGATTCTGGATTCTGAATAACATCCAAAACATCGAAATCGCAGCAAGGTAGAAAACTGGAAGTTAAATCTATTTGTATTGATATTTCTAGGCTTTGGCTTAAATTAACATGCTATACGCTTTACCACGCCAAAGATTTCAACACCTACACGCACAACAGAGTAATACGCCCTTGTACACTAACCTTAAATAGTATTCTTTGGTGCTTTATATTTAGTCCCGTTTCCTCTTACATCAAAAGACTTTGGAAACTTCCAGTGGCGTCGAGTATCGTGCACAATCGTCTCACTCTATTAAAGCAAATACATATGGGGAGTTTTTCTCCAACAACGTATAAGCGTATATAGGATAGGTTACAAATGTCGTGCAATACCGTTGAATTCTTAACGAAACCTTTTCAGGAAAATTGATCACAATTATCACAAAAAAAAATCACATTAACAAGATTTGTTAAAAATCTTTTAAACAACAATATGGCAGAGAGTAAGATGTGCAATCTAACTTATAGAAAGTTTATATTCCCGAGCTGATGCAGTAAAAAACTAATAATTTCAATCTCAATTGGTAATGCTGCGCAAGTCCGAGGATGGATACGATGGCACAGTTAGAACGAACGACTAGGAACGCATTAATGGCCCTGTGAATATTTTCACACCGAAAAGAAATACCGTCTTATATACGCAGTGTGCAAATTAAACTTTTCTGCCAGGGAGGATAAAACATAATGTAACGGCCACATTTCAACAGGCAACATACGGTATATTCAGATTGTCCGAAAATTCTTGTGTAAATTTCATGGTTGAAGTACACAGAAATGGGAAAAGCTAGGACAACCAAATTTGGAGGGAATTTAGATGAAGGTCTGACGTTTTCTTTGAGACCAAAGCGAAGACCCATGTACAACTGACTAATGAGATACAAGGTCCAACGTCAAAATATGATTCTCCTTAAAGAATGTCAACGTTAAATAGTTATCTCATGTGCCATTCTTTTGAAGATTGATCTCTGGTAGCAATAAATTGATGTATGTGCCTTACTTCTGATGCTAAGTAATGTGCTAATGAGAAATGTGGCCAACTGTGACCTTATGACTTCTAGCAGGTCACCTATCACTTTTGCGAGGTTAACGCTCCTTTCAAACATATCATACAAGATTAATTGTATTGATAAAGGCGGCAACGAATACAGAAATAAAGGATCGACCAAAGATTTCATTTCAGCAAAACTGAAAGGTCAGAAATCTCACAGGAGGTCAAAGGGCACGGAGCTTAAGTGGATCATATTTCAGACAAACACGATTATCAAAGCATTCGACTTTTTAAACAATATTTTTTTTTTTCAATAAAATTTAAAATTAAAATTGATATGTGGCTTACGAGAATTCTAAACTTGCCCCGTGGGTCGTGATCCTCTGCGGGTCATCTGTGACTTTCAGGGATTATACCCTCCTTGCATCAGCTTATGGTACAAGATTAATTCTATCAAAGAAGATGACGACGAATACACAAATAACGGACCGAATGAAGGTTTCTTTTTAGCAAAAGTGATAAATACCTTAACAGGTCAAACGTCAGAAAGCTAAAGTTTTTTTTTTGTGTGTGTGTGTGTGAGGAGGGTTTTGACTAGTGTTTTAAGAAAGCTTAAAAATTCAGTGCCGAAAAAAAACAGGAGAAAACGTTGTTTTCTTCATTTTCTCGTGATACAATGGAAAAGAACGTTTTTTTTACCTTAACGGGGTCCCTGACAACATTTTTTGATCAATGTATTAGTTAAAATGTTAGTTGATGTTCAAAACATGTATTTAAAGAATCAAAAAGGGACTGCGTGTGACAAAGTTTTAAAGGGAAATGTAAGTTTTCCGGTTCTCTGCGAAAGGGCCAGAAAGGAATAC
>JAGDQP010014944.1:0-16912 GCA_022664845.1 Lepisma saccharinum | reverse complement strand
CAACTCCTCTCTTCGGGGAGAGGCCTCATCCACTAGTGGATTGAATATGGCTGTGATTTATTTATATATATATATGAATGACGTGTCTTTCCTGTACGCTGACGATATTTTATTTGAAATGACTATTTTTACGAAAAATATTTATTTTTTTGATAGACATGTAGTCAACTCGTGAATTTGTTAAATTTGAATTGGTATGAGTGTATGTATTATGTTTTGATTTTTAATTTTGTATGATTTTTGGAATTCAAATCGAGATATAAATTCAGAGAGGGGCATTTTGTAATAAAGTGAGTGATGTTTAGTGTTAATTTCAAGTATTTTTATTGAAGTAAGATTTTTTTGCCTAGATTTGCTGAAATTTATTTTATTTATCTGCTATAGTTGGATTTGAAATGTTCAATTTCAAATGCTTGTCTCTGATCTTAATAGTTCGGGAGCAGCACGTATGAAGCATGTTCTTCAGTTCGTCACTACGAGAGGTATGTAATATATATATATATATATATATATATATATATATATATCGTTCGTAATCATTGACTGGGAAATGGAACGTGGGAGGTGGATGTGTGAGAAGGAAGTCATTCGTTCAAAGGACTTCCTTTCGGGAGAGAAGGATGTTGGAAAATTGGTTTCTTAGATATTTTAATAATTACAATAGTCGCCAAAAAAAAACTTTTCTCTGGCACACGGGAGAAAATACCTGATTTTAATAGAACTTTTCACGTAGAATCCAAATATTTAATCAGTTTTCCTCCATCACCCACCATTTTCCCGTGACACCCACGTGACCTTGAAAAATGGGTTATTTTTAAACATTTGTAATTTACGTGCAGATAATCACTTGTAACTTCCACGGTAATTACAATATAAGCACGGTTTGGACCTCATTGGATTCGCATTGAAACACATTTTACTATGATGTATCTTTTTATGGAAAATTCCCTCAAAAAAATATTTTATATGAATGTTTTGGTCTCATGTCACTACTCATATAGTGATACAGAAACTGGAATTGCCCCAAAATATAGATTTATGTCTACTCAATAAATCATGTTAATTTCATGTGAATCGTGTTATTCTATCTAGAGATATAAATAGTTGTTTATATTGTTAAACTAAACTAAACAAAGCTTGCCACATACGTACTTTACCAAAGAAGTGTTAAGGGTTAACAAATGAACACTTACCTTAACTAAACTGTTTTACTTGTCGACTTCCTTCTATGTTTGGCTTCTGGAACATCTCTCTTGAGGGTCCAACAGTAATCTGCTAGCATTTGTGAACTCCACTCTCCCTGGTACCTCTTCTCCTTGGCGGAAATGTCCTTATGGAAACGTTCCCCACTTTCGTCGCTAACGGCACAGAGATTTTCGAAAAAAAAATCCAGGTGGGAGTCTAGGAAATCGACATATTGCAACCCATTTCTTTGATTGATTTCAGGAAATCACTCACAATTTCACGGTTGTTTGGGGCTTTATGGTTTCCTAAAAAATTCTCTGTGAAACTTTTGAATGAACACCAAGCTGCTCTTTCAACCGGAGTTAAGAGATCCTCAATTTTTTTGTCACGAATTATTTGGCGGCCTACAAAAATCCCTTCCTTGATTTTATCGTCACTAACCCGAGGAAATTTTTCCTTCAGATAAAATCCTGCATTACTTTTGTCCATTGAATTAACAAAATTTTTGAAAAGCCCCAACTTTATATGAAGGGGAGGTAAAATTATCTTACCAGGGCTCACCAGTGGGTGATAAACAACATTCTTCTGTCCAGGAGTTAATCATGCTTTGGCCATCCCTTTTTGTTGTAATGTTTCGCTTTGTTCCTGCTGTCCCATTATCACAGGAAACAACAATATTTCGTGTAACCAAGCTGCAAACCCTTTAACAAATAAATGGTTTTAAATCGCAGCGAACGGTCCACTTGCATTTCTCATACTGAATTCTTTCTAACAATATTTTGATGTTTTCATAGGTTTCCTTCACGTTAGTTGCATAAGCCAAAGGCACTGAAGGAAAACCGTTGCCATTGTGCAAGAGGACTGCCTTCATACTAGTTTTTGAAGAGTCAATAAACAATCGCCACTCTGTACTTACATGTTCATGTCCGAGTGTATCCGTGACAGCACAAACATTGTTACAATAAACTAAATCATTTTCTTTAGAATAGTAGTTCTGAAACTCTGCATGACGGTTTCGAAAAACACAGACTTTAGTGTCACGATGGAGCAGATTCCAGCCTTTAAGTCTAGAAGCAAAAAGTTCTGCTTGTATTTTGGAGAGTTTTAAATCCCGAACAAGGTCATTTAGTTCACCCTGAGTTATCAGATAGGGCTCGAATGTAGATGTGCTTCCTACATATGTAGGATCATCTTCCTCTTCATGTTGTACTTCAGCAGTTGCCTCAAATGCGTAATCTTCATCTACAGTAAGATCAGCTGGAAGTTGTGGTATTGGTAATTCTGCATTGTGTGGAACTGGCCTAATTGCTGATGACAAATCAGGATACTGCACTGTGTGCTTAGATTTACTGGTTATTTCTTTTATCTGTGTCATACAAAAGTAGCAGTACTAAGAATGAACTTTTGGTTCCCTCCAGATCATGGGTACGCCGAAGTTCATGTTCCGTTCACCATTTACCCACCCAGTCAGACGTTTCATGCAAGTACAACAAATATAGTGAGGAGCCCAGTTCTTATCTTGGTCTCCTACGCTGCAACCAAAATATAACTGATAACACTTCCTCACAAGTGGAGTGAAACATCGACGTTGCCATTTAAATGTCAGCTCCCCACATACATAACAGAAATTGTCTGGGTGATTTACCCACTTCCTCGGCATCTTATATCGTGTACGGTATCACACACATACACACGAACCTACACTTCATAATTCACAAAGCAGCACAGAACGCAATCTAACTCAGTGCATCACCACGCGATACTAACTGTCTTTTCCTGAAAGTGATGATGGAATTCAGCGAATTATTTTTTTCCAAAATCGTAAAAATTAACTAATTTTCCAAAGAAAGCAATCGTGCATGGTGTGTGCTTGTGTGTATTTGTTCTTGTACCTGTGTGTCAATGTTTGTGCCGACAACAATACGCTAACGTTAGGTTTCTATCTTTCTGAACGCCATGCATTTAAACTTGTAAATAGAAACAACTATTTATATCTCTAGATAGAACAACGCGATTCACATGAAATTAACATGATTTATTGAGTAGACATAAATCTATGTTTTGGTGCAATTCCACTTTCTCTATCCCTACATGAATAGTGACATGAGACAAAAACATTCTTATAAACTACTTTTTGGAGTGAATTTCCCACAAAATCCCTCTAGAATTTCCCTCATATAAAATATGGCGACACGGTGTGTATATAATAGTAAAGTGTGTTTCATTGCGAATCCAATGAGGTACAAACCGTGCTTATATTGTAATTACCGTGGAAGTTACATATGATTATCTGCACGTAAATTACAAATGTCTGAAAATAACCAATTTTTGAAGGTCACGTGGGTGTCACGGGAAAGTGGTGGGTGATGGAGGAAAACTGATTTCATATTTGAATTCTAAGTGAAAAGTTCTCTTAGAATCAGGTATTCTGAGTTCTGTGCCAAAATCTTGTTCAGTAGTTTTATTATTGAAATTGTCTTGCACCACCATTTCCCGAAACGCCTGTGTAAAAATAATGAGAACACAGTCAGTAAGATCACACGACAGGCCACGATACGGACATCAGGTATTTTGTATGTAAAATTCTGTGAGATGCGTATATTTGTTATATTCAACCTATGTATTTTTCAGTGTATCTAGATATACTTTTTTCTTAAAGTGTATCTTTTTAAATGAACAGATTTACGGAAAGTGCAGTTAAATTCGGAAACAAGTCGTGCTACCCATGACGTATCTCAGTTTGTTAACAGACTTTTATGATCCTTTTTGTTATATTTGTATTGTTTTCCTTCGCATTTGTTGAGTTTTGTAGTACAATCAAACACTATTCGTTTTTTTAATACAATTTTTACAAAATGGAAACTTTACCTCTGCTCCAATTATTGAGCTATAGAATTCAATGTACTTGTGAGTGCGAATTTGAAGTTCATTCCCAGGTATTCTAGCTTTCTCTCACTCGATTTTAGGTTACGTTTTCAGCAGTGTTGAAGAGATATTTTTCATTAATCGACATCTTGGGATCTGGCCTTTTTTTTAAAACGTGTTTCGTTGGTTGAGTGCATGGAATCTGGAAACCTGGGCTTGAATAGGAAGCCCAAATAAAGATTACAGTGGGCATTGTTCCTGACTTTCTCGCTTTGGAAAAAATATATTGGTAGAGCCGTGAATCGAACCTAGGACCCCATTATAAACAGTAAGTGACGGTAACCACTAAACCAGCGGAGAGATTGAGTCCCATTTTCATATGGACGGTTACTAAAAAAATCAATAATACTAAATATTTCAAATTATACTACTTCATAAGCATTAGCTTTCAAATATGCTTACCAACTGCTAATAAGTTATCATGTGGCCTTGTCACTTGGATGAAAATAGCTTCAATATTTTCTAAATAAAAAACTTGCAATTGTCTATCTAATCTTGATCGAAACATCTTTTACGGAGGGAAATTATCCCTGGCGGGGACGAAAATTAAATTTGTCAGGTTTGGAAAATTATTTGCCAGGGGGAAATCCAGCCCTTTTTTAAGACACTGCATATACAAATGTAACGGTATTGAATGGTCCATGTGCAGACGAGTGTGTGTGATTACCATTGACGAGGTCAGTTTGCACTTGACCATTCGATTAAGATGATACGTTATATCCTGCAAGGTACTGTGTTCGATTCCACACCTTCCATGAACTGTCTGTGCTACGTTCATATTGGACTGAAACATCGTCAATGGATTTCTTCCACGAAGTACCTGACAGATAAGTACACAATGAATTTGGTAAATTTCTATGCAAAGCAACAAGCCGGTAAATGGAACATTTACTTCATCTCCAGTTTCACCTTATGTAAAAAGTCACCCCGAACAATTTGGTTAAGAAGTGTAGCGGATTAAAGGATTTAATGTATCGTTAATTTGGAACATTTATAGCATTCTTAAATGACATTGATATTATTTAATTTTATTATTTTGTGGTTTTACATCCTCACGATTCTAGAAGGAAAGTAGCATTGGTGTGCATCTTTATAGTAGAAAGCAACATTAGCTAGCTGTGGCAGAGGAAGCTGTGAATTTCCAACATTACAACTAATTTATAAATTAAAATTAAAACTACAATTAAAAACTTATTTGAGTTTTGTACAATCTAAAATCGCTTTCGAGAGCTCCTTGGAGCTGGAATTATTGTGGGGCCTCTCATGCTGCCTGGTCTACTCTACTTTTAATTAATAAACTGGCAGTGTGGCTGGCGGCGTGCGAGGATCCCCCAGAACCAAACAACGAGAACTTGACAGCATGCGGATGCACCAAGAATCATTCTTCAGGTCTACATCGACGACTTTACCATACCGAAGGACACAAGGTAATATTTTAGTTCGTTAGGGGATGTTGGGGAATTGCCTGTAAACTAAAGTGATGGCGGCGCTTAAAACTAAAAATATAAAAACCGCTATAGACAGCACATCGCCATACTCCCTGACCGCTTATATGGTGATGCAATGCTGGACCTCAACCAATATGCCGGACGGAAAGTGGTGAAGTGCTTTGTATAGCGCTTTTTTGTATTTTTAAGGTTTTAATTATCACTCCGTTCCGGTGGATCACGACGAATTTTGAACTCGCAACTACAGTTTCTGAATTGTTCTGCTGTAGGTTACCATCTCGACCTTTTCGATATATTATGCAATTATTCGATTGTTATCAAGTGGTGCCTTTTTTATGAGTAAAGTGTTGACAGTACACTACACCACGGATGTAATGTCCACGAAGATGGTACATTGAGGTCAGTTTTTCTACAAATGCTATTTTCTGTGTTCTGAAGACGGCCAATAAAATGCTGCGTCGAAACTCATTGAAGGATTATTTTCTGCAACTAATGATGCCTTCTTGTGGTGGATAAATGATGATGATTGTAGACGGAACTGGCATGCTTTTGACGCAGCGTTTGACCTTCGTTTTTTACTCAATGAAAATGGAAAGGTCCTCTATGGACTAGCGCCTAACCGCAGGTCACTGGAAATAAAATGGCGGCTGACTAAAGCGTAAGCGACGTTGTGTTTTCTCTTCTCGGGCTTTCTGCTCTGCTCGGGTCCGTCGATAGAAACATAAAAGGAGGTGTGGGATCGTATAAAACAAGAATACACTTTGCAAAGAAGATGGTTGTTTGTATTTCTGCAAAATTATTAAAGAGCTACGTACACATATTGTCTCTCAACATAAATATGAAATGAAAGAAGAAAAGTACCAGTTTAAAACTGAAGTTGGTAAGTACTTTTTATGAATGTCCTCTCAGTGATAAAGGTACGTAAGAAAATGTTTCAAAGTATGCCTAATATTTATGGGCTATGATGCAGTTAATGGCTACAAACTTTTGTTCCATGTTTTGTCGTATGTACGGTTTATAGCACTCACTCATTTACAAATATTTCACATAGACGTTTCTATAAACACGCAGGAAGGAAAAGCAGCACGTCCGATTATGAATCGGGCGGCCCGAGTTCATATCTGGGCCAGGACACTGGATACTTTTCTCACAGTGTTCTCATGTCTGGCGCTGCGAGGTGCGCTCAGTCTGCTATCAAATGAGTACTAGAGTGTCTTTGGTGCTCCTGGGTACCTTGGGAGCTTAAAGACGGTCGAGCGTGGAATTGATCACCCTACCTCACTTCGTAGCGTAGTTCGAGAATATGTGGAGCGCTACCTCCACATGCCCCATGCGCTGTTCACGGCGCCTGCGTATCGTACAAGGGAGACAGTTTTGCAAAAAAAACTAGACAAAACCGGATAATAAGCATCAGAATTATTTTTTTCTTAGCCAGCTGATTCAATGGAAGGTACATGTGATTCATAGGCGTTTCCAGGATGATGGGTAGAAGAAAACACTTGCCTGTTTGGATGAAAGTAGAGCATATATTGTGTGTGTGTTGTACTATAAAAACGGCATATCAAATTTCTTCATCTAAAGTGCAACTTGGAAACAATTTTGAAGAAATCTGACAGTGTTTATATTAAAATGAGGCAAGAGTAACTTATATTAATATGAATTAAAATGTATGCTCTGAATTTCACGAGGTGCTCAACTTCGGTTTGAACGAGAGAGGATGATAAAGATCGCATATGTACATGCTGGGGTAAATAGCACCAGCATACTTGGGATATTAAGCGCCATGCTTGACTAATTATTTAAGTAGTGATTATAGTACGAATATGGAACATATTACATAAACTCGGTTACGTAGAAACTGCAGGCGTATCATACCGATCATTCTGTGCCACCGGATAGTTAAAAGGAATGTGGTTAGCAATGCGATATTAAGGCTTGTTAAAACCTTTGCTCAACATCAGGCAAACCATTGTGAAAATAAGCCAGTAGAGCTGTTGTGGATAGAATGGAATTGATCAAATGGATGCAAGGGTGTACCAGTGACCAGTAGGAGGGACCAAAAATCGAAAATTTGAGGATCCTTTTGCGGTACTGCGGAAAAGTTGCACCTACATCTAAGTATTTCCTCTGCAAAATTTCAACTCTAGGATAATATCTTCTGTTCTGGCACCGGCCCAAAAATTTCGAAAATTTGGTAAAAAATAAAAAAATGTAAAATTTTGTAATTTTCAAAAATTCATAATGCCTTTCACGGTAGTAAGGAAAAGTTGTACCTACGTCTAATTATTACCTGTGCAAAATTTCAGAATACTTGGATGGTATCTTCTGTTCTGGCAGCGGGTTTAAAATTTCGGAAATTCTGTCAAAAAAAATCTAAAATTTTGCATTTTAAAATATATCTTAATCACAGTAATAATATATCATATTAATGTGCATTTTTCGATTGTGAAGAAAAGGTGCAGCTGCATATATTTAATTACTGTGCAAATTTTCAGAACCGTAGGATATCTTCTGTTCTGGCAATAGGTCTGAATTTCCATAATTTCCAAAGAAATGAAATAAATAACAAACTCCTTTTCTTAAATCAAAATAATTCATTTATTGAAATTAAAGCAACACTATTTTATAACTACAAAGGTTTAAGTTAATTACGAAACCAGAAAGAAGCGTATTACAAGTTTGCAGTGTTTATAATAGGTGGCTCTAGTTGTTTCAAAGATTGGCCTAATAATAGCAACTGTAAACTGGTGGTCAGTTCTTACTGCTTTCGTTTACGGGCAAGGCACGCCACGTAGTACTAGTCTACAACTACATATTATATTCACTTCAGCCATTTCGCGTGCCATGGCTTGGTGTTTAAACGACAGTTAGTATTGTTATAGTCTTGATGAATGTGATTGTTGAGTCAACAATGTAGACTCGATAAGTTGAATGTATATTTTATCATTTAGAAGTTCATACTGGTGTGAGCGATAAGTATTACTGACTGACTGTTTAGTGCTTAGACTGTGTGATAACTGTATTTAGTGTTTAATACAAAATGAAACTTTAAATAATAATAGTGTTTAATAAAAATAATGGCAAAGTCTACGAAGTTCTCGAAGCGAAGCGCATTGAACTGTTTAATTTTTGGACAACCGAAAGATTTCTCTCGAATGCTTCCAATATACGAAGATGTAATAAAATGCTGCATTTACGAAAGGTGGCGTATTCGATCTGCTGCCACTGGTAACAAGGAACCTCCGTTTTCTCTAATCGCTCAACAAGTATGTCTGACACTCCAGAAGCTATACTCTGAAGCCTCAATTCCAACTGTTTCAACAAAACGAGCGATGGATATGATTCACGCATATCACAAGAAATACATATATATCAAAGCAGAATATAAAAGAATTGATAAAAGCGCAGTAACTAAAGCACGAGTTGAAAAGTTTAAAGAAGATTTCCGCTTTCTCTTTGACATATCAGCTTGTAAGTGCTCCATCTTTAAGGATTGCACGTGTCCCAAGGAATCGAAGGTCCCCGTAAAGGAACAGTCATTTCTTACCGACCAAAGAACTAAGCGACTTATGTCTATCGGCTCGGTCGATGTGCAGGAAACGAAGAAACTGGAAAAGCGTCTCAAGAGAAAGTCAAATGATTTACTCCATAGTTCTGAAAGTAATGCCTCGGTCAGCTCGTTTCATGGTTCAGGTTCATCGTCATCGCAGCAAGATCTGCAATTCACATCAACGAATTCAACATCCTCCGACGAAGATGATGCAAACATAATGGAGGATGATTTCGGCTCTGACAATTACATTCCCACCTAGGCTTTGAACACTGCAAGTGCAATATCTTTGCCTTTAACATCGTCCTCGTCCCAAATGCGAATAAAACTTACAAATACAGCCATATTAATTCAAAGATTCGGGGTATCGCGTCAAGCCACTGATGCCATAGCCACATGTGTTTTGCAAGACGTAGGCATAATCAGTGCATCGGATACATCGTTTGTGGTTGATAAGAGCAAAATAGTTAGGGAAAGATCTCGAACTGTGAAAACCCTTAAACGCGAGAGTTTGGAAAATGCCTGTGGTCCTTTTTTAGGACTTTACTTTGATGGCCGACTTGATAAGACATTGTCAAGGGAAAAGCATGGTGACAAGTACTATCAGAAAGCAATAATGGAAGAACATTACTCTCCAGTGAAGGAACCTCTTTCTGGCTACGTAGGACACGTTACACCTGGCTCTGGATCTAGTCAGGACATTTCTGAAAGTATTTATAACTATGTCATAGCTCAGGTGCCCGGAGGTCTCAACAGCGTTCTCGTGCTTGCCTGTGATGGAACACCAGTGAACACAGAAGTTCACAATGGAGTACTGCGGCGCCTTGAATTGAAGCTAGGCAAACCCGTTCAATGGGCTCTTTGTCTCCTTCATTTTAATGAATTACCCCTACGCCACTTGTTCCAGTTCCTGGATGGTCCCACTTCCGGTCCATCTTCTTACTCTGGCAGCATTGGAAAATCTTTGAACGGCTGCAAGCTGCTTCCGCTAGTAACATTTGAACCAAATTAAATGTACCTTGCCTACAATGGATCCATCCACTCTGATTAAGGATCAAACATATCTGATGGATAGTGCTCTTGCCATATCCTCAGGAATCTGTCCGGCAACTCTGGCTAAACGCGATCCAGGGCGCCTCAACTTGTCCCGCTGGTTGACAACAGCGGACAGCATCTTACGAATGTGCGTTTCCACAACGGAACATTCGCACAACCTGAACATTATAGTGGAGTTCATTATGAGGGTGTATGTGCCATTCTGGTTCCGTTTCAAAATCCAACATTCAATTAAGGATGGAGCTCGACACGTTCACCAATTCATTATGACTTCTAGATTATTGGATAAAACTTACCTCGACGTGATTGACCCAGTGATTTCGCGAAATGCTTTCTTCTCATCTTCAGAAAACATTCTGATTGCGATGCTAGCTGATGAAAGGGCGCACATTAGGACCCTTGCATTTCGAAGAGTTATAAAAGCCAGAGAAGTTGAAGCAACAGGTGAAGCTGATGGTGTTCGCAAATTCAGCATTCCTAACCTAAATTTTGAAGCTCAGGACTACATCGACATTATCGACTGGCAGACAATCCAAGTGACCCCACCACCAGTCTTGAATGACACAACAACCGAAGATTTGCAAGCCATGCTGCAAGCAGATGTTCCAGCTGAATGGTGATTCACTGACTTCCCATGCCACACCCAAGCTGTGGAAAGAACTGTACAACTTGTTACGGAGCCTGCAGTAAAGTTTGCGGCCATGAAAACCGGGACGGCTTCATTCGGGCTACCTTGAAATCTAGAAAGAGTATGTCATCATTCAGATTCAAGAGCCAGTATAAAATTTGAAACCTTCGCGAAAGATTTTTTCTAACCTGAAATTGACAGTTTATATGTTTTGCTTCATGTTTTGTATAGCGTATGGAAGTTGTATAATGTAGACGCTTATTTTTCTGTTTGTTAAAACATAAAGATTGTAATCTGTAAGGTCTTCGTATAAATTAAACATTAGAAACCTAATATATTTGTAGTTATGAAATGTTGCTGCTTTACTTGAAACAAGTGAGTTATTTTGTTGAATAAGTATATGGTTTATGTATTTTTGTACAAGTTCAGGCCTACTGCCTGAACAGAAAATATTATCCTAGGGTCCTGAAACTTTTTATAGTAATTAAATATATCTAAAGGCAACTTTTCGTCACTATCGAGAAAGACGCTGTGATAAATGTCATACATTTAAAAGACAAAAAAAAAGTTAAATATTTTGCGGTTTTCACCGAATGTTTCAAATATGAGACCCCGTGCCAGAACAGATGATATCATTCCAGAGTTCTGAAATTTTGCACAGGTAATAATTAGATGTAGGTACAACTTTTTCTTACTACCGCGAAAGGCATTATGATTTTTTTGAAAATTACAAAATTTTACATTTTCTCTATTTTTTACCAAATTTTCGAAACTTTAAAGCCCGTGCCAGAACAGAAGATATTATCCAAGGATTCTGAAATTTCGTAGAGGAAATACTTATATGTAGGTACAAAAAATTCTCCATGGATTTTCTTCAGTGACGCCAGGCAAATATCCTGATTGTACATACAAACTAGGCGCTGGCCGACTACCTTCCCTCCTACACCCTATCCTGGCCTGAGCCTGTAAATTTTTTATGTATGTATTTTATTTTGTTCTATTGTGTTATCCAGCATCATAAATATCAAACTGTACTGGTGCAGATCATAAAGCAGTCTCATATCCTAATTATATTGTGCTTGTTAAGACATGTGCGTTTCAATTGTGTGCTGAATACCCCATAAAGATTTATCAGTGCGTGTTTAATACCCCAGAGCCGGGGAAACAAGCACCTCTGAAATACTTGCTAGGCTTAGATATTATTATTCACGTTATTGTACGTTAACAAAAGTACCTTTTACTTTGACGTGTTGTACGGACCATGTATACATACGATTAACATGCAATTTGCATCCAGGCTATTAACTTTTTTCTGAATTTTTATGTAAATTTCCCCCTCCCCAAATTTGTGCTAATTGTCCCGCTTTACCTATGTCTTTATTATTACTTAATTAAATTCTCACACGCCTTGATCAACATGCAGAAACAAGGCAGCATGCGGAGTAATACGATTGGCGTCACCTCGTGCTATGAACAACAACACATATTTTACTACAAAAAAATCGCTGACATGATGTCGAGAAAACGAAGACGGGCTAATTAAAGTCAGATTAGGTCAGGTCACCATGTGCTTGGCCTGAACGCACAACCTTCTAGATAGTCCGTCGGATTTTTCGCCATTCCTCTCTTATTTCACGCCTTCATGATTCGAAACTTTCATATTTAGCGTTTCAACATTTTCAAACACGTTGAAAACATTGCAACCGAACTGCACTTTATTCCATAACTGTATAGAATTCGGTAGAATGTTCGCCTTGTAATTGGAACCACCCGGTCTCAGCTATCCCGACTTAGGTTTTTTCTAAGGAGCACTTGCAAATGCTGTGATAGTAAGGTTAATGCGCCAGTAATGGTTATTTGAAGATAAATGTTGTAAAGTAAAAGAAAACGTGCGCGGAATTATTTCACCTACGAGGAAAAGAAATAATATAGCATGTCCTGATGCTACACAGAATTATTCATTCGTAATTTTGTGATTGTGATTTTGTGTTTAAGCAAGTGATTAGGGTAAGAGCTTTCCTTGTTTATTAATGGAATTACAATAAGGAAGACGTTTTTGTTTTGCACTATAATCCATTACGAAATATTTTTGATTCAAGCAGTCCATTACCGCTACGACGAAGTCAGTTTTTGTCCAATTTTTGACGCCCACTACGGAATACTGGATTGAAATCACTCTTTGATTAATTTATTTCTTCTTAACATTCTAAATGAGCTGGTGAGCTTCTAAGGTCTAGACACAGTTCATTTTTTTTTTTTTTTGTAAAGTCGGCTCGGAACCACTCCGTACATTACCCCTGAGTGGAAATTGAACCCATAATCACACGCACAGAAAGTTAACGCACTAACCCCTCGGCCACCTTGACATCGAAATCATAATTCTAGTAACTAACTAAATAACTCTATGGGTTAAGGAATTTGCAAGTTCATCGCCGCAGTAACTGACGTTCGCCATTGGAGTCTTTCCTGGACAACATCAAGCCATTTTCAGAACAAACACGTACTTCTCCAAGATCTCTTTTAATGTTATCCTCCCAATGACTTCTCAGTCTTCCCAATGTTCTCTTTCCATCCGGCCCTCCAACCAGAATAAAACAGTCTTCGCTTTTCCCTCATTCGAGCTACATGGCCTGCCGATCTTAGTCGTCGCGATTTCATTATTTTTACAACATCTGGTGAACCGTACAGTTCGTGGAGTTCTTATACTGTCTCCTCCATTCTCCAGTCATCTCGTCCCGTATATTTTTCTCATGACCTTATTTTCAAACACACGTAACTTATGTTCATCTCCTAGGGTCGTACTCCAACTTTTACAGCCGTAAATTATTATCCAAGCCTCAGCCCGAGGTACCTAAATTCCATAAATATAGTAAATATTCAACTGTGCATTTGGAAAAAATAAATAAACATAATTGCTGTTTCTGTGGTTTTAAGGATAGGAATGATCTTGATAACGTGTATTAAATCCATGAATTTGAATTTGAATTACTTTACTTGCTTTACCGTTCTTGCTTTAAGATGAAGCATTCAAATACATTCGATACTTTCGTTTTCAATGCGTTATCGTCTACTGGGTGTCCACGTCGGCAGATTTTAGAATTTTGAAGATTAACTTTTACATAAACTATTTTTTAAACAAAGTAGCTACTCATAAGACCATTACGATTTTGTGAATTTGTTTTCTAAAAATGCTTGGTACAATCCGATAGGGCATCCAAAGGAACCCTCACAACAGATTTTTCTTCTTCTGTGGAATGTAAATAGTGATGAAGACAAATGGCCAGGGCTCCCACAAATCCTGAAAATTCTTGAAAACTGCTCAACTTTTTGTATTGGTCCTGGATATATATATAGTTTTTTTTTTAATAAGAGGCGTTTTCCTGTAAAATATATTTTCCTTAAGAAGTAGATGAAAGGTATGAAAAATGTGTAGGTTTAATATTGAGAATTGAGTAGTTTTCTTTTATGTGTTTTATCCGGTGTAATACATTAATCTTAAGCGTTTTATGTACGAAAAAGTGATTCTTCCTCAGTTTGTAACGTGGATATATTTATGTTCGGTAACGTATAAGTAACAAAAGTGAAACAAGTCATTGGCCTAATTTTAGGTTTTTCAGGGCAAGTGTGCAGGAAGTGTGAAATGAAACAAATCTAAAATTAAAATGGAAATTATTGTCAAAGTTACTTCTAACGTGCTAAATGATACGCCATTTTTTTTTTCAATAGGCACATTGTAGTCTGTATGTGTAAATATTGTAAGTAAATGCAAAGCAAATCATATACAAGTTTTAATTTGAGTGCGTTTACTGTTCAATTTCTTTGCAGATTTTAAAACTTGGAAATAAGATTTTGAGAAGGCTACAGATTCCTATTTTGTCCAAATGACTAACTCAAGCAAGAATGTGGATAAGACAGTAAAATATCTATACTGTAACCGTTCGGGGAAGTTGAGAAGGTGTGGGAACAATGTGAGAAAGTTTAAGTCTCAAGACACATCAAAAGTAGAGAATTTTTGTACAGCACAAATTAAAGTAGTTACATCTGCTTATGGCGTGGTTTGTGCCTACGTTCATGGTACTCACTGTGGTCATGAGATGAATCTTGGACACCTACGACTCTTTGATTGTGATATAAGTGAGATTGCACGTATGCTCTTTCAAGGGTGTCCTTCACAAAAATACTCCATAATATTTATGACAGTGTAGATGGCAAGTTTTTTCGTAAACATCTGGTGGATAGAAAAGATTTACACATCAAGAATGCGCTTAAAATCGGTAGTATTCAGCGACACTCAGAAGATATACGAATATGAATTTCTATTAAGTGACGACACTCGGTTTTGTCAATGAAATTCAGCCCGAGAAACCAGTTTTAGGGTCCAACCATAGTGTAAATATTTATAAGACAAAGGAATTCATACAGTCTACATTCTGTGAATCTGGAGTTCGAAGACTTGCACAATATGACAACTCCTTACACCATATATCGGCAAGCGGAATATGTGAATATTTTATTTTAAAAACTCAAAGAATTCTGGTTGTATATAGCGATTGATTTTCAAAACACCAAAACGAGTGACAATAGTATTACCTGTATTAGAATGTGTAAAAAAAAAACAAACGTGTAGGTAAGTTTGTAATAAAGTGTCCTTTCTATTGTACGCATGTTATCTAGTACAGATAGTATCACGGTATTTAATATATATATATATATATATATATATATTAAACTTTTTGTATCCTAATATTCTATTCTGTATTTTATGACATTCCTCAATGAAACGCAATAAATCTGAATCTGTTGAATTTATTTATAGCCTTTAAGCATCTTTGCCTCAGGCCGGAATAAATGTAAGGTAGAGGATGGGATGGGGCAGGTATTGACCAAGACCTTGCTTAAGGTACCATTTAAGATTTCGCATCATCCGGTTTCTACAATGGCTGATATTTCTTCTTCCATCCGAATCCACATTTTTGCGCCATTGTGCGTCGGATGCACTTTCGCAGCTATCCATATTTGTGGTGTATTGTGTAACCACATAAGTCGACGACGCGAGCAGGTATACTCCTGATGTACAGAATCTATATTGTTTGTGTAACTGTAGGTCATATTTGAAAGAAAGAAAATGGGAAGTTCTTGTATGGAGAACAAACTAGAGAGACAGATGTCCGAAGTTCTAATAGGTCATAATGAGGGAAAGCGTTTGAATGTACGTATAATCAATCTTTCATCAAATGTGAAATAAAATGGATGATCATAAGCCTCATGTCAATAATAGCATATATACATATAAAACGAAAGAGAGTAGGCCCTGCGTACTATATTAAAATATTTTTTTTGGTAGAAGACAGAATGGGGGTATGGGGTGGAGTTGATGCTGCTCTTACATAACTTATCCAGGTGACATTAAAGCAAATTAGTTTACGTTGGAAAGAGTAAAAACTTACTGTGTACTTCAGGAATGTTATTTACTCCCATTCATGCTTTTGATCTTCCGGTAACAAATATACAGTAGTGTGAGCACAGTCAAATAAAACCTTTCCTAACCTAATATATTTTAAGTTTACCAAAATTACTTAACTAACTAGTTATGCCTTGTTTATATTACAAACAATTTAGCATGCCTAACGTTAAGCAAAATTGTTTTTGTAATGTAAGCTCAAGCTACCTTTAACGCAGTTTCAAATTAAAAATGCGTCACCTTCCACGATTATCTTCTTATGTTAGTAAACTAAACGCAAATTAGGCGTGGAACGCGACTTACTTCGTGGTGCGTATCACTTTTAAAGTAGGTATAAAAGAATAATGGTAGAACCAATTACAAAATGTTACGCTACAATCAATTAATTTGTGTTCAATATTATACAATTTATATTACCATTTAACGGTAATATGGAAAAAGGAGATTCCTTACTCTAAGTGTGTAACCTTTTCCTTTACTGGCAAGTTGGCAATACAAGCACGATAACAAAATTCGGTAGTGTAGACGTAAGGTACTTTAACCATGATTTTTACCATCGTAACATTCTTAATAATCTAAACAAAGCATTACCCTAACGTAAGAAATTACAGCCAAAAACTGAAATTGAGTCCAAAAGGTTAATGGATTACGATAACTGG
>JAGDQP010014943.1:27443-43911 GCA_022664845.1 Lepisma saccharinum | reverse complement strand
CCCGGGGAAAGGATTGTAATGGTCCCATTTGGTACGTAATGGGTTTAATTTACACTAATCTGTAGCTCAGATAATACTATGAGTGTACCAAGTTGTAGAGCAATTCTTTAGTACATTCAGAGTTATCTTTGGTTCTACTAAATACGCATTCGTAAATTAGGACATTTGAGTTAACACTGGGAGAAATCGCGTTGTAAACTTTTACTTATTATGCACCTCTAAAAACGTAATATTTTACCCTATTAAACCTGATAAATACCCTTAACACTCATCAAACAGTAGACGATGGCTATTAGGAATATTACTGAGATAAATTTGAACATACTGAAATATCCTCCGCGGTATAGTGGCATAACCTTCAATTTTCTTAAATGGCAACATCTGCCGAGTGACATATCATTTGAAACTTACTTCGATTCTAATTACAGAAATTGTATTCTTTTTAAATTTGACTAAATATTTCGGGAGATCGCGTTGTAGACTTTTACTTATTATGCACAGCCAGACCTCTAAAAATGTAATATTTTACCGATTACTCTGTTAAACCTTATAAATACCCTCAACAACTCATCACACGTTAGATAAGGACTGCTAGGAATATTACTGAGATAAATTTGAACATACTGAAATTTCAGCCTTCTAGCCCAAAGGGGAGTGCATTTTCCACAGCCAAGGATATTTGGTGTGCGTAACGGTTTTATTGGGGTACTAACGGTGTAACTGTATTTTTTCGCTATACTTACAACGTGCTAACGAAGCTAATTCGTATTAGTTGGCAACATTAACAGTTTCACTACTACCACTAATTATGCTATTATTACAACTTCAACTACACCTATTGCAACAACTACTTGTGACGCGTTAGGCCAGAGTCTCCAAGGTTACGATTTCGAAACCCGCATGGGTGTTTGTGGATTTTAGTAAACATTGCACTCATGTAATCGTGACCGACCGAAGTCTAAGTTATTCAAATGGCCCATTATATTTTTTTATAATACAACTATTGCTAATACTAAAACATAACTGCTATTACTTCTACTGCTTTTATTATGCTTTCAGACATTTAATATAAATATTTCTGGTTTACAACAATCCAAATTGGAATATAAAAATTCAAACCTATTTATTTAATTTACATTTACCTATTTATGGATCGAAATTAAAAATGGTAACATTTTATCTATTCCATTGTTGTTATTTGGTGTTTTGGGGGTACATAAGGGTATATTAGCATATTTTAGATTTTTCACGCAATTTGGACGTGGCAACGAACCTTCATGCCAAAGGAGCCCGCAAAAATCCTTATGGAAATGGGGTTCCGGTCGAATGTTACAAAACTTTGCTGAATGATAGTCTTGAATGAGTACATCGAAAGTGTCAATAGTACCGAGGTCGGAAAAACCAGTGTTCGCAAGCTACGGCCTCCGGAAGTTACCGCATGTACGTAACAGTACTCAACATCGAGGTCCTGACGAGCACGAAAAAAAAAATGGAAAAAGAGACTAAAGCACCGAACCACGACGTATTTTGATACACAGAACTCGATTCTGCTGTTAGAAATACGCCACTGACCCACAGTCTTCAGCAAATCGCTGAAGAACATGTAGAAAAGTGAAGAATGTCGATGGGAGGCAGTTTTTTGCTCAAGCGGCACAAGTCACCTTATGCGGATCCTGAATCCGAATCTACGGTTGCAATTGCTCCATCGAACTGCAGTCTTCAGAAAAGCGCTGAAGAATCTTCAAAGAAAAATGGAGAAGTGCGATAGTAGGCAGTATTGCTCGAACGACACAAGTCACCGAATGTGTGTGCGCATCTGTAACTCGAATCTGCGGTTACAATTGCTCAATCGATCTACCAGTTAAGACAATACCGCGTTTAATCCGACTAGTTAAGTCAAGATTACATTCAGTCGGACGAGTTAAGATCATGTTCAACCAGTGATGGTAAGATTTCATGTAATCCGACCAGGTAAGGTAAAACCACATTTGATTCGACCAATTACGACAAGATCGCTCTTGGTCCGACCAATGAAGGCAAAACCGCGTTCAGTCCGGCTAGTGAAGGCAACACATCAGTCAATCCTACCAATTGACGTAAGACCGCACTCGATCCGATCACGTAAGGCAATAATTCTATTCGGAAGACATATAACTCTATAAGAACGACCACACTCAACCTTACCAGCTAAGGCAAGATGTGTCTAGTCCGGACAATAAAGGCAAGATTGGATTCAATTAGCGTAAAGGAAGACCATTCATTCTGGGCAGTCAAGGCAAAACTGCATTATGCAACCAGTTAAGGCAAGATCACATTGAATCCGACCAATGAAGGCAACAGATCGTGTAATGCAACCCGTTGAGGCACAGTTGTGTCAATATCTGGCTAAGTATAGCAGGGTCTATCTTCGTTCAACTATGCAATCTAAATGAATAATTAAAAGTTTTAGTTTTCGATGACTTCTATGTGCACATTCTGTTGGTTTCTGTCAGATGCATCTAATGTTGTATGTAGCAATGATCTATCAGGATACGTTACGTTAGGTTGATGTCTAGCATAACCCAGAAACCATAATACACTAGCTGCATGTGCACAAGTACCCACAGTCCTAGCACCGGATTGACAGGTGCAATAGTAACCATCGATAGGCTCTTCTCCATCTTCAGCATGCTCTCCTATATTCATATGATGTACTTCTTCAAGCCTATAAGCAATGAATATTCGATGTTTGGTAGCCTGCTGAGATCTAGAAAAGATGCGAACTCTGATGAATCCAGGTTCATTAATATTCTTATCAATTTGAAATTCTTCATTTTCCCTAATTACTTTGTCCTGTACATAGGATGGTGAAAGTTTAATCTGATATATACCAATAGTAATATCCTTCAAATATTCTAAATCGAGGACAGGGAAGTTTGGAAAATCGTTATGGTGTAATCGTCTCCATTGACCATTTCTTCGAACAAGGTTATCTACCTCAACTCTAGCCTGAACCACATTAGGAATGGATGCTCTTTGTAAGAGTTGTTGAGCAGCTTCGACTGTAGCACCTTCCATATGTATTACAGGGTGATACATATTCAATAATGCACCAGCGATACGATAAAAGTCGTTTAGTTTCTTTGCATGTTGCAGATTGATTGGGTTGGCAAGGAATTTGAAAATAGATCGAAGATGTCCATTTCTTGCCTCTACTACCCATCGATTCTTCGTAATAATGCGCGTATTATTAGCATCTTCAGTAGAAAGTTTCCTTTCCCTAGCTGGAAGAAGTGATGGCATTTTATGTTGAATACTTAACAATTGTAAAAATGGTGTAGCATCTCGATCTACTAGAACTATGTCACCGTTTTGAAACCATTCTCTTAATAATTGCCCATCTCTGTGAAACTCATGTCGCAGTATTTGCGCATCATTATTATAGGTGTCAGAAAAGTATGGACCAAAGATTTCTAACATGTAGCCATCAGGTGCCACAATTAATGTTGGTTTCAAAAGGTGTCTATACTTATGCAGAGAATAGGACTGCCGTAGTACTTGGAAACTCCTACTTGTATGTATGTACGCATAGGTTGAATCGATGATGACAGTTGCCTTTGGTACATGCCTTTGGATTAGCATTATATAGAATATTAGAATACGCCGTAACATGTTGCTCAATGTATTGCTGCCTTGTTATTGCTTGAAGGCCAATATTTTGCATTACAAATCTTTGGAGTAGTGATTTTCTAACGAGATCTATTACGTTACACACATACTGCCTGCTGTAATAACCAAACAGTACATTGAGAAAACTGTCACTTAAACCTTGCCGTAACTTGCATAGAAACATCAATAAATCCTTTTTCGTTATGTATCTAAGTGTTCCGTTTTCCACAACAGGGTCGCAATACGTAAAGAGATCCTCGAATTGCTCCCTTGTTATCGGTACAATACAATTAAATTCGTCATCATCTAAACTATCAAAATCAGGACCTTTAGTTTCTGGAGCAGCGCATATTCTAAGCTCGCCTAAAAATGATGAAAGTTCTGGACCCTTAATTACGTATGGCCGATTGATAAAACGTAAACCGTGTAATAAAATATCAGGAAGTAGGCCTTTTTCATTTAGATGTCCTTCGCAAACTCACATCTTTCGGTACAAAAATATTTATTTTAATAAAAATATTCATCCTGCAAGCCATTGATAGTTTATGCACATTAATAACAACATTGCAAAATATACATTTACTATTCGCTGTTTGTGTTAATATATTCAGCCGAAGGCAAGTCGGATCCTCTTCCATTAATCTTATTTCATTTGTAATCGAGCTATTACAGTTCAAGCACAATCTCGAAGTATCATCCAACTGCAGCGGTGGATCACTAAGGGATTCGCGTCTTGCAATAGCAATTTGACGTTTAATAATATTGTCATCTCTATTTATGTAAGCTAATTGTTTGGCATTAAATGGTTTATCGCAATCGGGGCTGTCTATTTGCCATTTTATTTTCTCACAACTAATATGACGTATACCTATGTTTTGGAGATCTAACAATTATTACAACAGGAAAGACTTTATAGTAGCCGATAGTTGCCATCTTTTGTTTCCAATAACCTATTGCAATAAAAATAAATGCGGACTAGAGTGAGTTTATAGAAACAAAAACCGGTGTTTATGTGCAACTATGTAATCCTAAAACTATGGACTGCAATGAGTACAAACTGCAAATCTGAAAAACGAAATGGCAAACAGGGGAAACAATGGCACATGCGTTGTGGCCCGAATATTCCAAACGCTAGGGAGAGAATGGTGGACCTGAAAAAGAGCCACGTGGCTTCCAAAAGCTGTCACTGATTACTCCAAAGTAATCTAAAGAATAGGAAATTCGGAGGTTGAAGCCCGGCAAAGACAGTCCTGGGTACTTCTGTGGTGGATACAATCACTGCTAATGCTATTGAACACCTCTGGTTTTAAAGCGTATTGTCGATGGTAAGCTTCGACGAGCAAGTGAGCGTTCGGAGAGGCGAGAAACTTTTACGCCTGCACCGACACACAGCTAGTACGGGAAGTCATGCGACGCCTAGTGGTGACTCGGCGCACTCATGCTATCTCAAGGTCATTTACGCGGGCTGATTAGCAGGCTTGTTAAACCACCTTGAAATACAAAACTAGGAAACAAAGCCGTGAAATCACGTCCACCTACTATATGTTTTTGGGTCACCGAGGTCAGTATGACTATCAGGTCATCTGATGGCCATTTTCAAAGACATATCAAGGTTACATTGAGAAAAAGCAATCACGTTCAATCGACATTTATATAGGTTTCTGAGGTTGCCGAGTTCGAATCCTAATCCCTGTATCAGGTCATTTCAAAGTCACACTGAGAAAAACCCGCGCAACCAAGTACAGCCATTTATTTATTTTTTTTTTGTCGCTGAGTTCTAATCCGAGGTCAGCTTGTCTGTAGGTCATTTCAATTTCGCATCAAGGTCACATTGGACAAAGTCGAGCAATCAGGTTCAATCTGCATTTATATAGATTTTTGATGTAGCAGACTTCGAATGCGAGGTCACTTTACAAAATGTAGTTCGGAGGAAAACGCATTTAATGCGCCTAAAATCACAAGTGTGGGAATTCGATCTTATACCCCAACACCTTATGTAGCATGTGCTCGGACATGATTGCCCTTTCTCACGACTGCAGTTCGATGGAGCAATTGCAACCGTAGATTCGGATTCAGGATCCGCAAAACTCTAAGGTGACTTGTGCCGCTTGAGCACAAATGCCTACCACGACATTCTTCATTTTTCTGCACATTCTTCAGCGATTTGCTGAAGACTGTAGGTCAGTGGCGTATTTCTAACCGCAGAATCGAGTTCTGCGTATCAAAATACGTCGTGGTTCGTTGCTTTAGTCTCTTTTTTCCAATTTTTTTTTCGTGCTCGTGCAGGACCTCGATGTTGAGTACTATTACGTACATGCGGTAACTTCCGGAGGCTGTAGCTTGCGAGCACTAGTTTTTCCGACCTCGGTCCTATTGGCACTTTCGGTGTACTCATTCAGGACTATCATTCAGCAAAGTTTTGTAACATTTGACCGGGACTCCATTTTCATACGCATACGACCTGAATGTTAACAAAGTACTACTTTAATATGGATGGCATCCTGAAGTAGCCGATATTAAGAATGTGAAGAAGTACAGACGCAGTGTATCAAAGAGGTTCACCTTAGTTTGTGTGAAGATATACAGTATGTGATTGTAACCTACTCTCCTAATAAGTTATAGGCCACTACAACTATTGCAGTGATAATGCTTTCCAATGGTTCTGAAGACGTAAGTTGCTTTGCGATTTTATGAATTACTAAAGAAATTGCACAGTTTGAGTCGTTTTGTGTTTTAAGAACTTTTATCCAGTGTATTTTTTGTAATAGTTTACAATAATGAGATACAGTGTAGAGGAGAGAGTTGAAATTGTGGCAATATACTTTCCCAATAATAGTTGTGCCAGAGCTACATCTTTAAAGTGAATCATCCAGGCAAAATTTTATCACATCAATATGTTTCACAGCTGTTGATGAAATTTATGGCAACTGGGTCAGTAGCTAACGGGAAACATCATAGGGAACGGCGTGTAAGAAGTGGCGGTTCTGGGTTGTGTATCTATGGACAATACGCAAAGCACTAGACAGAGGTCTAAGTGTCGGGAATAGAAAAGACTAGTGTCTTGCGCATTTTAAAGACCTTAAGGTCAAAGCTTACAAAACCCATCTTCTATACAAACTCAATGAAGATGATTTTGATCGTCGACTACAGTTTTGTGAAGAAATAGCCGAACGAATAAGGACAAATCCGAATATATTTTATAACCAGTTTTTCTGATTAAGGCACATTCTTGTTAAGTGAAATTGTAAATCGACACAATTGCTGTTATTGGAGCGATACAAATCCAAGGATGTCCACTGAAACCCATACACAGTATCCCGAAAAATTACATGTTTGGGCTGGTATCTTTGGTAACCGGATTATTGGTCCCGTCTTTCTGCCAGATAACGTGAACGGACACACCTATCTTAATTTGCTACAAAATTATGTGGATCCTATGGTCACTGAAATTGTTCAAAATATTTAACTTATTCGGAAGATATTGTCTTTCTCCAACAAGATGGGGCGCCACCATATTATGATGCGCAGGTTAATCAGTTTTTAGATCAGAGTTTTCATAAACATTGAATTGGTAGGCGTGGTCTTATTGAGTGGCCTGCAAGGTCCCCTGATCTCTGACCTTTGTATTTTTTGTGGGGGCACTTAAAATCTAAAAATCTACGCCACAAAGCCACATTCATTACATGATCTACGGCAAAGAATAGTGGACGAATGTCTACATAACGTTCGCAGTAGTTTCAAGCAACGCCTTTACTACTATATGGAAGTTGAGGGCAGGCACTTCGAACATCAAATAAAATTAGTTTTTTGTTACAAGTGTGAGTTTTACGGAGGGTGTCGAACTGTATTTACTGGCATTTGTCTTTATTAGAAAATAACTTAAATGTATGATACACAATAGTTTATCACGTGATTTCTGTCTTAATTTATCACGAGTTAAGTTTTGTACAAACAAACAAATTCGAGAGCAAACCAGTAACTTGAAGCGGTCCTTACAACTATACACGTATGGAGACTGGTGCAGGGCAGCTTGTCTTTCAACAAAGTACGATCTTCCTCTGTTTGGTACTGTTTCATTTTTAGCGTTTAAGTATTTCCAAGTACATTTCTTACAAAGCATTCACACGCACTTGTAAGTTTCTCGATTTCTAATATATCAAGATTTTTTTTTCAGATTTATATTCAATTGACACAAATCCTTTTTACAACAAAGTGTTAAATGACCTGTAGTGAAAAACGAAACAACCATACCACTACTAGTCCGATAATGAACTTTCTGTTTACAGTCTTCAAATTGTCAAACCGCAATATCTCACAGACTTTTTAGTTCATACTGACAGTCCAAACAAATTTCATTGTTGTCAAAGATTCAACAGCTCTTTCAAACGATGTGTCACTTCACGTATGTTGCTATTTAAGAAAACTGAAAGCGGCCGACCATCCTGACTTAGGTTTTCCTCAGTCACACCAGGCAAATGCCAGGATGGCACCTGAATACACCTTCTCAATTCCCTTCCCCTCACCTATCCGAACCTGAGCCTTAGATACCTAGAGGCCTCAAATTAAGAAAATTGATGGTTTTAACCAATAGACCTCAGCAAATGGGGCACCACGCTTCATGGTGATTGTAACGAGGCTAACTGCACAGTCACTTCAACGGTATAATGGGTAATTTATTGTACTCACAAAGTTTAATAGGATAAAATAGTACTTCTTTTGAGATTTTCGTGATTATACTTAGTAAACGGTCAAAACTCAATTTCTTCCCAAGTATTCGATGAAATTAGGTAAGAGTATAATATTTGTAATTAGAATCGAAGTAGCTTTCAAATGATATGTCACTCGGCCCATGTTACCATTTAAGAAAATTGAAGGTTTTGCCGCTAGACCGCGGATAGTGTTTCAGCATGTTCAAATTTATCTCAGTAATGTTCTTAGCAGTTCTCGTCTACTGTTTGAGTGGGTGAGGATATTTATAAGGTTTAATAGGGTAAAATAGTACATTTTTTTATATCTGGCTGTGCATAATAAGTAAAAGTTTACAACATGATTTCTCCCAAAGTATTTACTCAAATTCAAACAATAATTAGAATCGAAGTAGCTTTCAAATAATATGTTACCCGGCCCATGTTGCCATTTAAGCATATTGAAGGTTTTGCGACTAGACCGCGGAGGATGGGACAGTACACTTAAAATTCTCACAATATTTCGTCCTCCTCGAAACTAGAGTTGATGTGTTTCGGGATTTTTCAATAAATCACTCTGCTACGAGATAAAGGGGATGGCAACTTCAAATTGCACCACCCTGTATTCGTTTGTGGAACCTTAATGTTGCCCCTTTGGAAAACTGCTGGCGACGCCCTTGCCCACAGGATACTAAGCTCTGTACTAACAAAAATACAAATTAATTTCATATTACAAAAATTTTTACAACCATCGCACGAACACAAAAATATTCATTTACGAGGCTACGCGAATTATTTAATCTGCATTCAATTCTTCTAAATGATTTTCCAGCAATAATATAATATCAGATCACTATTTCAGAAAGTGTTAATAATATTTAGTTCAACATTTTTCTCTGGTTTCATTTTATCATCCTTAATCGCCCTCTGTCTTTTCGGAATATTTCTAATTTCAGAATATACGTTGGTTTAATGTTTTCATTTCTGATATCTACAATCAAAACAGTATTACATGGCACAACTTGTGGAGCTTGTAAGGAACTTACGCTTTTCTGCCAAACTTTGGGAACATCATCTTTTAATGAAAATTTTATGGGTTTTGATCAGTACTTTATCTTCCGCGTCTAGTGTTACTGCCTTTCGAATTCTTTAGAGTTCTACGACTTTACCTCATTATCCATTGCTTCTGGCTAACAAGGAACACTCGCCAGGTGTCAGAGCCCGATTTTGATGAAAAGTCGTAGGTAGGTACATTCTATTTCATTCACAGCCAAAATTATAGGTGCTGGCCCGAGAAAGATCGAACATACAGAGCAAGTAAATCGAATACAGAGAACAGAAAACGTCTTTTCTTTTATTAACTGTTATACATATTGAAAGGAAATTGCTATTAGTGGGTCTGGACAGGTGATACATACTGGATAGTATGACGACAATGACCGTCATCTTGAAAGCGGCCATCTTCAAAAGTTTAAAATAGTAATTCTGCCATATGACATATCAGTCTGTGCTTGACTGTTTCAAGAAATCCAATGACGAAGTTAGTTTTTGTATAATTCTAATCCTGTACGACAAATTAACCTGGAGGAAAAAAATGGGTGAGTCGAATTATTAAGAAAAATAAAACGTTTTGTTGAAACAGTTGACGGGACGAAAACCAAACGGCTACATAAGAGGTACCGTTATGTTGAAAAATATGATCTTCATCTCCGCAAAATGAAGTGCACCAAAAATTTTTAAGTCCACCAACGGAAGATGAAGTCCCAATTCCAAGAAGGCGTAATGCTAGGTGAAAGTGACATTCTCCATGTCAATTTCACGTCTCGTTTTGTCGTTGAGGATAGTTATGTAAAAATTGACTTTGTCATTGGGTTTCTTAGAACATTACAGCACAGATTTGTATATAACATGACCCACTTGCTATTTAATAGTTTTGAAACGTAGTCAAGATGGCATCTTTCAACATGGCGGTTATTGTTTTCCAGGATGAAACACCTCCTTCCCAGTATCCATTAATAGCTATTTGCTTTCAATATACTGTATGTAACAGTGTATAAAAGGTGTTTTCCGTACTCTGTATTCGATTAACTTGCTCTGTGCATTCCATCTTTCTCGGGTCCTATTGTCGTTATTTGGTGACGAAAGCACTTATAATTTTGGCTGTGAGGGTTTATCTAGTCTCTCTACCTACATACCAATTATTTAACAAAATCGGGCTCTGAAACCTGGCGAGTGTTCCTTGTAAAATTTCCTATCAGGATAATCTAAATCTCCATCCGCAATCTAGGGGTATTTGATATTTGAAATTGAGTATCGAGGTTCGATATTTTTTCAATATCGAACTAAGAATAGCGAACCGAAATATCGAAATACGCCCAGAAATATAAAATACGAAGTACGGAACATTTTTAAAAAATCTAATTATATAGGATAAGAAGCTATTTTTAAATTTTTATGAGTGGCGTTTAGTCATAAGAAGCTCATACCGAGATACCGAGGATAAAAAGCGAATCAAACATACCTTACAGAAATGTAGCAGAAATACAGCAATGAAAATTAAGAAAATAGCAGACCGTTCTAAATACAACTGTCGACGCTGGATTAACCAAATATTTAGTAGTTCGCTGAGGTCATGATGTGACTTGGAATACTCGAGATGCTGCTGCATGCCTCCTTGAGTTCTGGAAACAAAATTCGGCATAAGCACAGCTCTTCCGGCATCCAAACGTGACAAAATGTGCATAAGTTACAGAAATCTTAATGTGTTAGAAGGACGATGCTGTAAGCATTATCTTTTTATTTCCTAATTTTTTTGGCTCCTATCGAAGCAGACCAGATTACAAAAAACAGCTTCTTTTGAACTACTTTGTCACTCCTCGCCTTCTTGTAAGTCTACGGTTGTCAGGTTTATTTCCTACAATGGAGCTCATTCCATGCATTAAAATGATTCGGAGTTTAAACAGTAGTATATTGTTCGGTTGAGATATGAACGTCAACAGATTCGAGCAAATTAATTAAGTTCATTGTTGTTTCAACATTTCTTAACAATGAATTTATGTACGGCCTTTAAACATCTTTGTATCAGGGCGGAGCGTTTGTCTGGTGAAACAGGAAACCTATGAAATATTAAAATCTGAAGTAACTTGATGACGTTTCGCTTATTTCAGCAAGTACGAAAATTTGTATTTCAAGGAAAGGAAGTACATCTTATGTGCGTAGGACAATCCAATGAAATTTACCTTACTGTCGATACTGTTTTATTAATGTAGGTAGGTCATTCTAGGCATGTGGATGAAAATTCAAATTGTGCTGTTTCTTAGTATTTGCTCATACTTCGAATATTAGCAATCTACAGGGTCTTCACAAAGGAATAGTGCGGTTTCAAAATTTAATAAAAATTTTATTGCTCACCTTACGTGGATTCAGCATGCAGCGCTAGCAGTCCCAAGTTCTTCATGCGTTCACGTTTGTAAGAGTTTCATGCTTACTGCGGGGTCGCGGGACCAGTTTCTACCTAATAGATTTCGAAGAAAATATACCTATTGAGATCGGTACGATATGAAAGTGTATTATATATATAATATTATATATTAACACGCTAGCGGCCATAATTTTGAAGATATTTGAACCAAATTTTTATATGTTGTTTCTAGGCTTAATAGCTCGGTTAAGTTCGTTAATGAGCAAAATTGGTCGCCATCTTGGATCCAAAATGGCCACCGAACCCATTGTTGTATAGAATACACAGCCTAAACCGCTGGGGCTATTGAAATCAAATTTGGCATAAAGGTACAACATCACTTTTTGAATGTGAAAATGTTACCTAATGAGTTCAAAGACGCCATCTTGGATCCAAAATGGCGGACCTAAAAATCCATTTTCCACACCGTTTGAGCTAGAGATACGAAATTTGGCAAAGGTGCATTATGACGAGTAGCTTAGGGAAATATCACAACATTTGGGAAAAGTCGCCATCTTGGATCCAAAATGACGGCCCAAAATCCCATTTTGCACACCTTTTGAGCTGGATAAATGAAATTTTACTTGAGGTTGTACTATCACAAGTAGGTCACGACAAAATAAGAAAACTTTCAAAAAGTCGTCAACTTGGGTCCAAAATGGCCGCCCCAAAAACACAATTTCCAAATCATTGAAGGTAGAGAAACGAAATTTTCAATGAAGGTGTATGACCAAGAGTAGGTTACAATAAATGGGGCAAATCTTCCCTTTGGGGGCGCAGCCAACCGTGGGAGGGTGAAGATGTACTCCGTGGTGGTGTAGTGCTGCAGGGAGATTTTGGTTAAGATAAAGGAGGCGCATCCTCTCAAAAGCACTGAAGTTGGGGGGCGAGCCCCGGCTCCCAGCGAAACTTCGAAATCTACCTCAGCCTGTAGGCCTACCGAAAGAGTTTCATGTAAGAGTTTCATGCTTACTGCGGGGTCGCGGGACCAGTTTCAAAAATGGCGTCGCAGCAATGGAAGAAAGCTATATGTGTGCTCAGTTTTGAGGTGTCGAAATCAGTTTTAAAGAGGCCACATTTCGCATGAATTTGATTTCCGTTCGAATGAGTGTTGTGTAACCCAGGGAGCAAGCACATATTGTAAATTTATATATACTTCACACATCAGAAACTTGGACAGTTACCGCTGCTGACGATGTATGATGAATTCTTGTAAGGTGATACATATTTTTATTGACTTATGAAACAGCACCATTCTTTTGTGAAGACCCTGTATATAGGCATTGCGCTTTCCTTATTTCACTGTTTTCAAAATCTTATTTCTTCGCTTGTTTGTTTGTATAAAGAGATAAAATATTTTAGTTCACAAAACAAGAATGATATTGTAATATACTTTTGCTTCCCAGAGACATACTGTGTTTCGCCTTTAAAACTAGATCAACGTGCTTAAAAATTTGTATATGCTTCCTCATCCGAGTCACGTATGAACCCAAGACAAAACTATAAAATACATAATTTACTTTTCTTTTAAAGGTTTTACTTGAAATGGGTGCGGGAAGAAACGGCCCAAATAGTCTTCCAGTAGAACATAGATTAGAAAAAAATTCATTTATCTCGTTTTCACTTCGAGATATACATTGTGTTTAAGAAATACATAACAATACTTCGGGAATTATTTCCTCATAGTACGAAGATTATGTCCATCTTTATTTTAGAAGAACTGCATAGTTTTGGAACTAGAGGCGCTCCACATGATCGCGGCATGAATATATAGAATGTAATATCAACAAGTAATTAGTAATGACGTAAACCTGAGCAGATTAGCAAATGACGAAGTTGTTCTCAAAGGTTGTGTGTGGACACTGAATACGATTGAGAACTGTACCTTAGTACGGATTTTCCAGAAAGCATTCATTTTGAGAAACTGCCGAAGGGCGGTAGACAAACAGACGGATCTCCTCATTTATAAACTCAGATTTTGTAGGTATAACCTGTTTTGTGATTTGGTAAGCCGATACGATAACAGTTGCGATATTACGTAATTTGTTACAATACCGCGCTAACTTTCAGCACTCCTTGCTGCGAAACTACACATTTTTATGAAGATTCAAATAGTTAATTTTCGTTGTTCTATTGTGGAAAGTTATTTCGTTAAACATTTCCATCTATTTTAAAACACCCTGTATTTCTTATATACAAGGTAACCAAAAAAGTTTTTCCGTTCTAGAGCAGTGATAAGGAGCAATACAGTGGACGGTACGTGCCTTTAGGTTTCGAAGTAAGTTCCATGAGCATCCAACACCTTTTACCAACGTTCCTGCAGCTGTACAATACCCAGGTGATAAAATACCGGCGGTCTTCGAGGCAAAGAGATTCGTGAGTGCGTTCCGACGGTCTCCCTCATTGGCGAAGGATCTCCCACGTAGGTGGTTGTCGAGGAATTAAACAGGTGGTAATCTGTTGGCGCAAGGTCCGGTGAATATGGTGCATGGCACTGTGTATCTCAGCCAAGTTGCTAAAAGGTCTCCCCGGTCCACTTTGCCACATCTGGCTTGGCATTGTCGTGGAGGAACACCCTTGCGATTCACCAATGTTGGCTCCTTCTGCCGAAATGCACGATGCACCCTTTGTAACTGCTGTGAGTAGAGGTCAGTAGTGATAGTGTGACCATGCGGAAGGAGCTCCTAATGCACCACTTATCGAAAAGTACATCACAAGAGCATAATTTATCGTGGGTGCAGAGGTGGTATTGAGGTGTAAGTCACAGGGTCACGTGATGACAACCAATGTGTGGTACGCTTGGGAGTGTCATAGAGGACCCACATTTAGTCACCAGTGAATAAGCGATCAAATATGGGTGTGTTCAGGTGCCGAGTAAGCAAGGACAAACAGGCTGTCACTCGTTGTTCCTTGTTGGCTGCCGACAATGTGTGGGGTACCCACTTGGTTAACTAACCTGTATTACTTCCGTATCCCATGCAGGCTGTCTTTCAGCTGAAACATCGAATCTTTCTTCAAGTTCATCATACGTTAGATCACTGTCCTCCTCGATGGCTGCTTTCAGTGCCTCGTCATCCAACACATGTAGTCGTCCACTGCGAGGTTTATCAGCAAGTCACATCTCCCGAACGATATTTCTGGAACCAATGAATCACGGTGCGTTCGTTCACGGCATTCTCACCAAAGCATGGCATATGCGGCGACTTGATGCGGCAGCTGACAGGCTCACTTTAAAGTCACACAACAAACACACGCGTACACGCTGCTTCGATACCTCCATTTCTCTTTTACACTGGACGAGCTATGACTGTTGCGTGTGAGCACTATGCCTGTATTACTGATATGAAGATCGATGGTCAGACTAACTCCCGATCGCTTGGCTGGCACGTGCATCATTTCGTTTCCTCTCTCTGAGCGCATGACAAATCTTGCGTCAAAACTGCAAAAACGTTTTTGGTTACTTTGTAATTGCATGTTGATTTTAGGCAGTTTTAATCAAATGATTAGTTTCTTTTACTATTAAACCATTCACATTTCTTTGGAGACTTATAAAATTAAGATATTGCTTTACAGTTTACTACTGTTATTCTCTGCTACGATAGAAAATTGTAATCTTTGTTTATTACAGGGAAATCGTGGAAGTTGATGTTATCAAGAAAACCATAGATCATGACAGAATTATTTCTTCAGGAGGACAAGGGACGAGTATGACCTATGCAGATGTTGTTTCCCACACCCGTGCACATGGAAGTAATAATAAACAAAATAAGTCTAAAGTCATGCAGTTGCCGTCCGACTTGTTCTCTTTGAAGACTCACTCTAGAGACAGACCTTTTCATTGCCCTGTCTGTTTGAAATGTTTTATTGCTAAACACCACGTGAAGACTCATTTAAGAATCCACACAGGGGAAAAGCCTTATGAGTGTTCCACTTGTGGAAAGGCGTTCTCAGATTCTGCCGCTTTTGGGAGACACAAAAACATCCACTTGGAGGTGAAGCCTTACATCTGTAATGAGTGTGGGAAGGGATTCTCCGATAGAGCTCACATTGTTAATCACCTACGAGCACATTTTGGAGATAAACCCTTTGAATGTGATGAATGCGGAAAGAAGTTTATTGAGATAGGTCATCTAAGGGAACACATATTGAGACATAATGGACAGAAGTTCCACAAGTGTAACAAATGTGAAAGCACATTCTTTCTGCGTGCACAATTAACGCAACATGAAAATCGCCATAATCAGAACGAGGGTTCATATAAATGTTCCTCGTGTCCCAAGACTTCTAAGTCACTAGCATCTCTCAGAAAACACGAAAAATTACACCTCGACAATAAATTTATTTGCAACGATTGCGGTAAATCGTTTCCTGTGAAAAATTATTTAATAAGACACGTTTCAATGCATTCTGAAGAGAGAGGCCATCAATGTGATACATGCGGAAAGGGATTTAAAAGTAGGCAACTCTTGAGAACTCATAAGACAATACACGCCGAAGTGAAATCTCATAAGTGCACTGAATGTCTTAAATCATTTTCAAATGCAGGAGATCTGTGGAGACACAAGAAAGTCCATGCTGCAAACTCCTCTTATCTTTTTACTTGTGATTACTGTGGAAAGTATTTTTTGAAAAGAGAGTCCATTACTAGACATATGAAGAGACATGTGGAAGGAAG
>JAGDQP010014943.1:0-22443 GCA_022664845.1 Lepisma saccharinum | reverse complement strand
CTTTGTAGTGCATCTATATCGTCCCCTATTAAATCTACATCATCCGCGTATACAAACAGTTGATTCAAACCATTCAATGATAGTCCCTTTTTGTAGCCTTTAATTTTTAAAATCGCATATTCTAACGCAAAGTTAAACAGTAGTGGGGATAAGGCATCGCCTTGTTTCAATCCGTTGCGAATCTTGAAACTATCTGACATATTATTACCTATCCGTACTCTGCTTATGGGGTCGCTGAGACACATCTTCACTAGTTGGACCAATTTTGTCGGAATTCCAAATCGTATCAGGATACTGTATAACTTTTCCCTTTTGATAGAATCATATGCTTTCTTAAAATCAATGAATAGCTGATGAACCGTCCCATTGTATTCCCATTTCTTCTCCAAAATTTGTCTCAAAGCAAAAATCTGGTCCAACGTGGATCTATTTCTTCTAAATCCACATTGGTGATCTCCAATTATTTCATCTACGTATACATTTAGGCGTGTTAACAGAATATTACTTAATACCTTGTAACAGGTTGGAAGTAACGAGATTCCGCGGTAATTATTGCATTCCGACTTATCGCCTTTTTTGTAAATCGGAACAATTATTGATGTTTTCCATTCCTTTGGGAGCTCCTCCTTTCTCCATATAGCACTTATCAATTTATGTAGTTCCTTGATTAGTGCCGTTCCTCCTGTTTTAATTAATTCGGCTGGAATATTGTCTATTCCTGGTGATTTGAAATTTTTCAATCTCTTAACCGACATTTCGATCTCAATCTCGCTAGGTTCGGGAATCCACGGTTCTGCGGTATGGATTTCAAATTCCTCTGTTTGTTCCCCGCTGTGTACATTAAGAAGTCTGTTGAACCAGTGAAAGCAATTGTGTTGTCACACCAGTAGGATGGGGCCACTTGGTGGAAGATTCTGTTTTGAAAATCTTGAGATTGAAGATTGTTTTCACATTTGGTATGTGGGCGTTGAACACTATTTGTGAAAAAAGTGGTGACTTCGAGGTCAAATATTTGACCCTGTATATCTCGCAAACGGTAAATCTCAAACATATTGAGATTTTGTTTTCACGTATGGTATGAGGTTATTGAATAATATATGTGAAGAAAGTAGTGACCTCGATTTCAACGGTCAAATATTTAACCCTGTATATCTCGTAAACGTCTAGGCATATTGAGATTTTTTCACATTTGGTATGATGATATTGAACATTATTTGTGAAAAAAAACTCGTCGTCGGTGCCCTTGTCGTCGAAGGTCAAATATTTAACCCTGTATATTTTGTAAACGGCTAGACATATTGAGATTGTTTTCACATTTGGTATGAGTGCATTGAATACTATATGCGAAAAGAAATTGACCTCGAGGTCAAAGGTCAAATATTTAACCCTGTATATATTGTAAACGGCTAAACATACCGAGATTCTGTTTCCACATTTTGTAAGAGAGCATTCAACACTATTTGTGAAAAAATTGATGACCTCGAGGTCAAAGGTAAGATATTTAATAGTGTATATCTCGCAAACGGCTAGACATACTGAGATTTTGTTTTCACATTTGGTATGAGGGCATTGAATACTATATGCCAAAATGGTGACCTCCAGGTTAAAGGTCAAATATTTAACCCTATATATCCTGTAAATTGATAGACGTATTGAGATTGTTTGTACATTTCGTATGTGGGCATTGAACACTACTTGTGAAAAAGTTGTAACCTCGAGGTCAAAGCTCAAATATTTAACCATGTATATCCCGTATACGGATAGATGTATTGAGATTGTTTTCACATTTGGTATGAGGGCATTGAAAACTAAAATTGTGGTTACCTCGTGGTCAAAGGTAAAATATTTAACAGTGTATATCTCGCAAACGGCTAGACGTATTGAGATTTTGTTTTCACATTTGGTATGAGAGCATTGAATACTATTTGCGTAAAAAGTGGTGACCTCGAGCTCAAAGGTCGAATTTGAAGTTTGCTAACTGCGCCCCCGTGCTCGTAGTTATAATGCAGTTTATTTTAGTCGTTGGAATGTAAAATAGGTAAACTGCATTTTTCTACCTGTTACCGTTTTCGAGATACGGCGGTTTGAATTATCGGGCCAATAATTGTGAAAGCCTCAAATTATGTTATTTTTTACGATAATGTTGAATTTGAAAATAACTCTTTTTACCTATTATTGCATATAAAATGTTGGTTTTAATTTTATCGAATTTTGACATTTTAGACGCAGAATTGAGAGAAACTCGCAGATTATATGTTATTCGTGTTGGTGATGCAGAATGTGAAATTTGCTTTTCTCTACCAATTGTTGCTTCAAAGATATGGTGGTTTGAATTTGTCGAATTTTAACATCTTGGACGCAGAATTTAGAACTCGCAGATTATGTCCGGACCTTAAAGGCAGAGGGAAGTAAGTCATTAGATTGCCAGATTTGAAACACATGTTCTGATATCTCTTATTGTTAGAAAGCTTGTAGTTACATTACGAATAATTTAGGAGATAGCAACAATTAAATTGGATATAAGTCCAAAGGCACTTAGAGGCAAAAGGAAGTAGGTCAACAAGATCTGACTGATTCCTTTCTGCTTTTAAGCAACTCTAATTTGTAGGTGGCGCTTTCATACACAAGTATATCTGACTTATAACTTTTTGCACATTTCAGTCGCGTCAGTTCGCAGGTGTCCAGGCGTTTCACTCGTGGATATAAAATACTTGAAATGGTTAAAGCGAAATCTGATAACAACGAAAGTGTGGAGCAAGAAGATAATAGTGAAGATGTTAATTTGTCAAACGATATTTAGTCATCAGATGAAGAATCGTTAGTTGATTCGGAATTGTCATACAATCCTTCGACCGAACCAAGCACAGATGAAGATGAAAGCGTAAGTTATAAGGTTACAAGAAGGTTGTTCCAAGACGGTAATAGCAAATTACAACACCAGAAGAAACTCGACAGACAACAACCACACAATGAAGTTCAGCCTGGAAAAGAAGGTGAATTATCAGCTGTTGTGCCAGAAGTTGGTGCAGAACTACAAATGTATACGGACACAGTAACAGGGTGAAAGAAGCACGATTAAAGGGTGAGATGTTTGAGGATTTCGACGGTAAGAATCTAGTTGTGGTGCAAGCCAAGGAAATAAAGGGCACGTGTAATTGCAAGAACAAGTGTTTATCTACTGTAGGTGAAAAGAAGCAGAGAGAACTTCATGAAGAATTTTGGTTATGCAGTAATTGGGACCAAAAAAGGTAGTTTATTAGTTCGTGTGTTGTTGAAATTCCAAAGAGAAGCAAGTGTCCAGGAACTGGTGAAAAACAGACATGAGCCGTACTTACAGTTTTGTGATTGAAGGAAAGAAGGAGCAAGTATGTAAGCAGTTCTTCATTAATAGACTAAGTATTTCAAGCAAGTTCATAGAAACCGTAATGCTGAAAAGGCGTGCATCATCAGGTGTAGTAATTCCCAAAGATGGTAGAGGACATCATATACCTGCAAATAAAGTTAGTGAACAAAGCATGCTTATTGTAAAAGAACACATTAAAAGTTTCCCATCTTTTCAGAGCCACTACACCAGAAACAAGTCAGAAGTTTTACCTTGGCAGTGATCTGAATGTAGCAAAAATGTATCAATTGTACATTGAATGAACGAAATCTGGCCCCAGTAAAGGAACCCATTTATCGTCGAGTATTCAATGAAGACTTCAATATCGCTTTCAAATTCCCCTCCAAGGATTCTTGTGATATTTGTGATGAATTTAATGTCAAACTGAAAAGCTGTGTAGAAGATGAAAAACCGATTGTGGAGGAACGGTACAGGAAGTACATTGATGAAGCAGATCTTCGTTACAAGTTGAAATCTACGGACAAAGCTAGATCCAGTGAAAACAAGTTTCATCGTACTCTGCTTGTGGATTTACAAAAGTGTCTACCAACGCCAAAACTTATCAACTCTATAAGTTTTTATAAACGGAAGCTCTGGACATTCAACTACACAGTTTTTGATGTAAGAGACGGCAAATGCCATTGTGTTGTTTAGGATGAAAGTATTGGTGTTCGAGGTTGAGATGACATTGCTTTCTGTTCTTCAGGAACTTCCTTACAATGTGAAATGTATAATCTTATGGTCGGACAACTGTGCTGCTCAAAACGAGAACTTTTCACTTATCTTGTTGTACATGTGGATCATTGCACAACGTCCGCAATTAGAAGTTATCGATCAGAAGTATTTACTGAAGGAGCATACACATATTGAAGTTGATGGTTTTCGTGCCATTATTGAGAAAGACAGCACAAGAACTCACCAAACGATTACTATATGTCAGGACTGGGCAAATTTCATTGCCGCTAACAGAAAATTCTGTGTTCACACACAACTGTTGAGTCAGTTTTTGAATTTCAGCTCCCTTGCAGAAACTGGAGGACATTTAATAAACCGCAAGATATCAGTCTGCGGAAGCTGTGAGAATCAGTGAGGCCGTGTGGATTCGTGTCAGCCAAGAATTGCCATTCTGTTACCAATACAAGAAATCATTTGCAGATGATTTCATTACAGTCGATCGAACATCATCTTACCCACAACATAGAATCCTGTTACAGGTAAGCAACGTTCGATCAGTTACAACAAATGGAAAGACTTACAATATTTGAAGAAGTGGATCAACCCTGTATATCATCATTTTTTTGAGACACTTCCGCATGCGGGACAGAAGGACGAAGATACTGAATTCATTGATGATCCTGAAGCTCAATAACTTGAACAATGTTGCTTGCTTGCACTTTTGTTGTATTCCTATTCCATTTTTCTTATATATGTAGCTGTTTAATTAAAGCAAACCTGAAAATCTCTGTAATCCTTTCAACAATCCTTCTTAAGAAATAGAGGAAGTGATAAATACCCTGCATTTGAAAGAAACGTCAAAACATATTAAAGGCAAAAGGAAATAAGTCCGGCAACCTTTTTTTAATGTTTTTTATTAAACAGTGAAAATACATTCAACTGTCGCAATAAGACTCCCAGCAGGGAACTTTATTGTAAATTAAATTCAAGTCAATTGCTACAAAAACCGTTTACTTATTTAGGGTGAAACACAAATTTACACTCTTTTCTGTCTCTCCTGAATATTTAATAAAAATGACTGACTCCCCTCTGCCTTTAAGGTCCGGATATGTTATTTGAGTCGGTGATGCAGAATGTGAAATTTTCTGCTCTCTACCTATTGTTGCTTCCAAGATATGGCGGTTTGAATTTGTCGAATTTTGACATTTTAGACGCAGAACTGAGAAACTCACAAATTGTTATTTGGGTCGCTAATGCAGATGTGATATTTGTATTTCTCTACCACCTACCGCTTCTAAAATATAGCATTTCAAATTTTGCTCTTTTGGCCTTAGAACTATGAAACTCGCAAATTAAGTTATTTGGGTCGGTGATTCTTCCACCTTAGTCTACACTTGTCTCTAGCCAAATTCACAAAACTTTGAATACGTCTAACTGCCCATATATTTGTTATGCTACAGGAAATCGGGGTAATTGTAATAATTACTACATTCACAAGACTCCCAGAACTTATGTAATCAATTACACACAAGATATAATATTTTTTGTTCTTTGACGACGAGTATAAGTTTGGTACAGCCTCTTAGCGGTATTTTCTAGAATACAGACCCGACGTGGTGCTGGAGGAGCAATAAAATGTACTTTACTAATCAGCTCATATCATTCAGTGGTTATGAATGTACTATATTTTTTCTTTTTTATGCTCCATTGTTCGTTGTGTATGAGTCGGTCGATTATTAAAATTCCATTTGAAGAACATTGAACTATGGTGGTTCAGATTTGGCCCTTTTGGTCGCAGAATTGAGAAACTCGCAAAACTTCTTTCGCTTCCGCGATATGGCTGTTCGGGTCGGTGAAGCAGAGATTACACAGGGTTTCCACTGTAAAGTCGTCTGACAACAGGACATGTAGCGAATGCCACTGTAGTGTTTGTACAAAATATGGGATTTGTTACCTTTCGATGGTATTTCGGTGAATAGGTAAATAAAACATGCAAATATTGATTTAAGTAGAATTCGCCTTAATATTAGTTGTTTGCTGCTTTGATTGGCTTAGTAAAACATACGAAACGTGTGAGTCGTCTTTCGACCTGTTTTGAGGGTAGTTTTGTTCGAAGGGTCACATTTTAGAATGTAATTCAGGCGGAATAGAATTAATTGGGAAATTTATAGGGTAAAAAGTGAATTCGCTGCCTCGTAAGCTGGCGTTTAAGTAAAAACACCTGTAACAGCCTAATTAAGAAAGTAGTCGTATTAGAGAGAGAAAAATTTAGTTTTTGTTAAAAAACAGCTTTGGTAATAAAAATTTCACAAAGTTTTCTAAGAAAAAATATTTTCATAAAAAGGTTTGTGTAACAGACTTTCTTTTGTGAAAATAAAACTAAAATTTATTTTTATTTAATAGTTAATAAAAGTTGTGAATAGGTTTTGGAATAAAACGCAAATTAGAATACTTGCTCACTTGTTATTATAATACCGCTGTTATTATGAGGAAAAATATTTAATATAATTTGTCTTTATGTATTATTGTTTTATATAATTTGTATCCAGTTACAATATTTTATTACAACACTGTTTATATTAGTTGTGTGAAAAAATATTATTCAACAGTTTGAATTAACTCTATTACAATATTTTTGTATAATTTGGAAATGTTTTAGTCTGTATATATACTTTGCTTATGTGCCATAAAAGTTTCTTGTTACTAATAATTACGTTTTTTATCCCTATACGGGTACCAGTCCTGGTGTATATTTAAATTAGGAGTGAAGAACTTTGTTAGTGCAAGTTTATGGATGCAGTGTATTTTTACCATCAAAATTAACCAAATGCTGTCCTTACATTCAAAGTTCGTTATTATCTTTTTATATGTAGTGAGAAATTTATTCAGTACATTAATAGAAGCAGTATGGAATTCTCTATACTTGTTCAGAGACTATGGAAGGGTTTCATTCAACCACCATGCAAAGTAATTTCCTTGCTTAATTCTTCACTCGCCACCTTTGCAGAAGTACACTCACAGATTGCCCATTGTTCCCTAGTTCAACTGCATCAGACTAACCTACAATTTGATTCTCTCTGCAATTTATTGGCTTCGTCAACCAATTATTACTTAGTGTATGGTCTTATGAGAAGGGGACCGCGACTTCATCTCTGAAGACTACTCCTTGAACAGTTCGTATCCTATCCATACTAGTGATCAGGCTGTTTTTTGGAAATACGTAAGTATGTCTATAAAATCTAGGTAATGGTATTAGACGACAAGCAGTTTCCCGTGAAGATGCCAATCATTCTAATAATGCAAAGTATTCTAATAAGGAAGTGAATAAAATCGAGTTGCAGCTAGTTGAAAAGCATTTTAGTCGTGAATATTTCACCTTAGGAAAGAAAGAGATGATGTATAAATGAGGTGCGAAACAGTTCAATTGAGACAGCAAGCGTTCCTATAGACCACATTTTTGTCAGGTTGCTTTTCAGGTAGCCTTCAGTCCTTTCTAGCTTTCGTTTTATTCAAAGTACTTCAAACACTGCTTATCTTCCTTTATTTCAGAGGCTAGAAGGTATTTCAAATGCCAGCTTTCGAACTCCATGTCTTTCGAAGTAGTCAGATGTATGTCAATTCGTCCTTTTCTCCTTTAAATACATGCTATAAGTACTTCATGTGGTCGCAAAGTGTGAAATACGGACATTTTAATTAATTAACCTGTGCAAGTTTCTTCCTAAGAAAGCTCTCTAATACGACTATTTTCGAAATTCAATAACGGCACAAAAATTGTTTTAATGTCACTTTTTCCTTCCCAATAACAATCACCAACTTCCTGCTTACTAGGCGGCATATTCACTTTTTACCCTATAAATCCTTTAAGTGATTCTAATCTACGATACATTACTGTTGAAATACTATTTTCTACCTGAATTACATGCTAAAATACGATCCTCCGAAGTAACAAAAGCACCAAATATTTTCAAAACATGGGTCGGAAGACGTCTCACACACGTTTCGTTTGTTTTATTTAGCCATTCACAGCAATAACTAATATTAGGCTGAATTCTACTTAAAAATAGTATTTTGTATTTACTCATGCAGCTGGAAAACATCTCACACGCCATCCGAAGGTAACAAATACTACAGGGTCTGAATATGTTGCAGCTCCGGTTAGTAATAGGCATATTCAAAATTTTGTGGTGCTAGACGAGTTTTTTTTTACAGTGGAAACCCTGTGTAATCACTTCTTTACCGACCCGAACACCCATATGAAGGAGAGAGAAGTTCTGCGAGTTTCTCAATTTTGAGACCAAAAGGGCAATCAAAACCACGGACAGGAAAGCAAGCTATGTTCTTCGTCCTTTTCTCCTTAAAATAATACTACATGTACTCCATGTTGTCGCAAAGCGTGGAATACAGACATTTTTTAAATTAAACTGTGTAACTTTCTTCGCGAGGAAGCTCACTCAAATACGACTATTTTCTTAATTAGGCTGTTACAGGTGGTTTTACTTAAACGAACACCAACAGGCGACGTATTCACTTTTTACCCTACAAATTTCCCAATAATTAATTCTTTTCTACCTAAATTACATTCTAAAATGTGAGCCTTCGAAGTAACAAAAGCACAAACTACCCTCAAAACATTGTATGTCTTATTTACCCATTCACCGAAATAAAATCCAAAGGTAACAAATCCCATATTTTGTACAAACACTACAGGGGCATTCGCTACATGTCCTGTTATCAGACGACTAGTTACAGTGGAAACCCTGTGTAATCTCTGCTTCACCGACAAGAACAGCCATATCACGGAAACGAAAGAAGTTTTGCGAGTTTCTCAATTCTGCGACCAAAAGGGCAAAATCTAAACCACAATACTTCAATGTCCTTCAAATGTAATTTAAGTATTTGACCAACTCGTATACAACCGTTTCTCAATTCTCCGCCTTAAATGCCAAAATTAATCCATGATCTATAATTTGACATAAAAACTGTATTTATTTCGAATTTAAAAGCCTCTCGACTCATAAACGTTTGATGTGCGTAATAGTTTTCTCTTTTATATCTATCGAGTTCTTCTTTCATAACAACACCATCTAAACTCTTTAATAGCTGTAGTTGTTCCTCGTTAATATTAACGTTTGAAACGTCTTTAACAATACCAAATATATCCATATTTATTACATAGCAGAAGACATGTTCCAAATCAACTTTTATGGCTAACTTCCATAAAAGCTACTAAATCTATAAGTTTTTGTGCACTTCCAATGAGTAAATAGCATCACCAAAAGAACATCCTTCACTTAGTAATCTTAAAACATCAACACATAGATGTCCGCAAATAATAGAATTAAAATCTTGTATACGATTATCATTGTAAAACAGATTTTGAGTTCCAAGATAACGTACTAATGGTTTTGGTGGAACACCTCCGTAAGAATCAAACACATGCTAAACATTTTTATCTTTCCAATAACATATCCAATGTGTGCCGATGTTTTCGCTTTTATCTAAATTTACAACACCGCACTCTCTATCTTTAGGTTTGTTAGGTACTTCATCACTCATAAATACTCCTCTAAAATGTTTTATCTTTAATTCTTTCACCAACCTCTCTATCTCCAAGTTGGTTAGCGCTTTTAGTTTTTTGACTTTCTTTCTCTTACTTTACCACCTTGCTTTTCTTATATTGCTAAGTTATGTCTCTTTTGTTTTTCTAGTTCTTCTTTATTCTTTTTTGCATCAACTACAGTTTTGGCAATAGCTGCTGCTCCTCCTGCTAAAGATCCAACAGCTCCTAATGCTGCAAGAATGGCTGGTATCGTAAAAATAAAACCACCAATATGTTCATTTGGAGAGCTTTTAATCTTTCTCATTTGTGTAGTAGTTAAAGTTAGATTTATTCCTTTACCTTCTTTAATTTTCTTATCTTTCTCGTTAAGTTGTTTCTTTGTTAATACATGATCAATTTTCAAATTAATAAGCTCATTGTGAGGAATAGAAAACGTACATGCTTTAATTGAACACATCCTATTTATTTAAGAAAAAAAATTGTTTGTAAAATTACGGTTGTAGTTGCTCCACCAAAATCAATCAAACTATCATTCTCATCTGTTATTCTTATCTCCAATTCGTCAATCTTATCTCTTATTAACGGAAAAAATAATGGATAAGCTGGCTCATATATAATACTGTGTTTGAACTCTGTATCTGTTTTAAATGTTGCTATAACTCCCGTTTCTCTATGAGCGTATTCACCACTTTTAACATACATATACCATCAGCAACGTTACAGTGAATATTTATAGAATCAAAAGGATAAAACTTTGGTAAACTACTTCCAATATGTATCTTATCCTTTTCTAATGTGTCTATATATTTAAACCCAAGAATTACATCCATATTATACATGATTAAATCTTTATCTGTTTGAATTTCCACTCTGTTTAATATTCGATTTTCTGACAAAGTAATATTGATACCTTTTTATTTGAAGTACTCACCAAGACTTTTTAAACTATACTGTCCTTTTGGTATATGTACGAGATCATCACCATACCTAAAAGAATAGTTATTAATGTTTGGAGTTAGATATGTTGTATAAAACCCTACTAAACCTATACTTAAGTGCTTGTTAAAATTATCTAATTCATGATTTAGTTTTAATTTCAGTAACGAGGTACTACCACTCAATTTAAACACTTTGGACATTTATTATATAACAAATGAATGATTTTGATTTGCCTAAAGATATTCCGAAAGAAAAAGTAATAACGCTAATAGAAGACACACTCCTAAAATTAGAATACAGTTTAAAGAAGAAAAAGAAGAAATTGCGTTTTGTTAAATATGCATATTACAGCTTGATCACTTTATCAATATTATTATCTGCAACAACTGGTTTTATCAATGTGTTTATTCCTGTTAGTGTTTACTCAATTATCACAACATCTTTAGCCACAGGAAGTGCAGTTATTACAGGCCTATCTTCTAAGCTTAATATTAGCAAAAAGAAAGACGAATATAAGGCTATTGTGAACTGTATTAACGTATTTAAAGAACAGTTAGAGATACATTAAATGGAGATATGGATGAAGAATATATTAGACTGTGCATAAAATTAGAGAGCAGCTTAAAACTAAAGATTTAAGACCTTAAAACATTTTCTCTATAATAAATGAATAAGGTTAAGAATACTGTAAATTGGGATGTGAAAGAAATGGTTAAAGAAAAATCAACAAAGAAAAGGAATGGAGAATTGTTACCTGATGATATACGATGTCTTATTATTGGCCCTTCTGGTTGTGGTAAGATTTTTGTTGTTTAATTTTCTACTACAACCTGGCTGGCTAAACAACAAATATTTCTATATATATTCCAAAAGCATGAATCAACCTAAATACCAACAACTACAAAAACGATTTGAAGAAGCAGAACTAAAATTTAAAGATCAAATAGCAACGTTTTTAAACAGTAAAGACACTATTGTACCTATTGATGAATGTCAAGATTACTCTATTGTTGTGTTTGATGATTATATTTTGGAAAATCAAGATAGTGTGAGAAATTACTTTACAAGAGGGAGACATAAGCATTTAGATTGTTTCTATCTTGCCCAAACATATTCAAAAGTACCGAAACAACTTATACGAGATAATGTCAATTTTTTATGTATATTTCGTCAAGATGATATTAATCTTAGGCATGCGTATAACGAGTTTGTTGGAGGATATGACTTATGAAAAATTCAAAGAGATATGCTCCATGTGTTGGCAAGATGATTATGGTTTTATAGTGATTGATATGACGAGGAAGATAAACAATGGTAAATATAGAAACAAGATTAAGAACTTTATAAATGTTGAACGTTAAACGTGAAGTTTTTGTACGTTTTTACGTCGAACGTGATGTTTTTGTACGTTTATGTTTACGTTTTTTTTCTTTATAATAAATGGATGAGAAAGAGATTGAGAAAAATATTAAGTTAAAAAAGTTTCTTATTGAGGGATTTAAAAACTGGAAGAAAGAAAGGGTAGGTGTATATGATAAGTATAAGAAGCAAGAGCAACCTGTAATTGATGCTATTCAGGCTTTAGGAAGTGAGATTAAAGAAGTAACGGAACAAAACAAAAATCTAATAACAGAACTTGTTCCTGTGGCTTATAATAGTGCACGAGTAGATTCTAACTTATTTAATACACCACCTCGTTATGATAGTTCTACAGAAGAAGGTGATTCGCCTGTAACTAAAGAGATAAAACACTTGAAAAAAGAAATTGAAGGAATAGAACCCTTACCTACAACTCATTTTGGTAAGATTGCAACGAAATATTACGCGAATAAGAATGATAGTGTGTTTGGAATAAGAAGTGTTGACGAACAAGATGGCAGAATTGTAAACAAAATTGCAAATCTAGAAGTTCAAGGTGATGATTTGATTGTTGATGGAAAAATGTATAAAGGAACTGAAGGTTTATGGGAATTATTAACAAGAAAAAATCCGCAAAATTACACACAAAATGATGAAGATGTTTATTACGACGTATTGATAGCTTCTGATGCAGTTTTTCAAAACAACGATCCTAAAACAAAGAAACCAAAATCTTCGAGAAGTGAGAAGTATAACAAAATAATTAAATTTTTATGGGAAGATTTGAAAAAACTACTACCCAAGATTTGAAAAAACAAAGAAATCACCTAAGTCTGGTATAGGAATTAAGCAATATACAGAACTACCAAAAGAATATGTTTGGATTGATGATGTTAGAAAGTTAGTAGATAGGTTAATTGTTATTGATGGAGAAGAAAAATCAGGTAATAGTAATTTTTACAACGAGAAAGTAGGTATTACGGACATGATCAATTCTAAACTCTCTCAATTTATTCCGAATGATCCTAAAGGTATGGGTTATTTAATAAAGATTTTGAATACTTTACCACCAAGATTTTGGAATAATGAGAAGTATGGTAAAGGTCTAATGAATAAAATCTTAAACATAAAAGGAATACCTGAGTTACATATTCCTGGATATCAATCTTGCGGACCTTTTACGAAGCTTGATGAAAGATTAGAAAGAGGTGATAAAGGTGTTAATCCATTAGACGAAGGTTGCAGAGAACATGATATATACTACAGAGATAATAAAGACACAGAATCAAGACATGTTGCAGATAAAGAATTAAAAAATCAAGTATGGAAAAGAGTATTTAGTAAAGATGCATGAATTGGAGAAAGATTAGCAGCTTTTGGAGTCGGAACAGCTATGAATGCAAAAGTAAAGTTAGGTTGGGGTTTGTAGTTTTATATAATTTTTGTTGTGTACGTTTTATGGGTAAAATCCATAAAAACTGCTTTTTAACTTTTTTCTTTATAATAAATGCAATGGAAAGTATAGAGAGTTATGAGTTACAGAGTTTTACACCAAACAGAAGAACATTTAATAATTTGAATGAACCAAACAAAGATATTGAATTTAATTGTGACGTAGGAGATGGATTTATTCGTCCCCACAGAGCAGATTGTTAATTGAAATTTGAAGTTGTAGGAGCTAGTGCTCGAGGAACCTTTAGTGCTACTGATACGATAAAACTAGAAGATAACTTCTTCCCCTTCTTCTTCTCTCAAATAGAAATTAGGAAGCATGGAGTTGTCATAGATAAAGTGGAGCTTCCAGGAATAACTTCGACAGTAATAGGAACTTTAAAGATATCTAAACCGGAAGCATTATACTTAAAACAAGGTGGTTTCGAAACAAATAACAACTTAGGAGGAAAAAAGAACTTTAGTGTTTTATTTCCCTTAAGATTAATACCAGGCTTCTTAAGTGATTATAGAGAAATAATGTGGAAAGGAGGTTTAAGAATAACATTTACAAATGCGAGTAACGTTAATGATGTTCTGTATAAGTGGAAAGGATCACAGACAGGTGCAACAGCGCCTCATGATGGAAAAATAACAATAAAGAGTATGGAGATCAGAATGCCAATAGTTATATATGAGTCCAATTACGAGAGTAAGCTGAAATTGAATATTTTGAAAGAACCTAAAATCATGTTTTCATTTCACATGTATCAGTGTGTGCAGAAGAATGTGGAAGGATCTTTCTTTGAGTTTGATGTAACCACCCAATTTAATTCGAGACAATTTGACATGGCTGATTTTGTTATTGTGGCTTTTCAAACTGGTAGAAGTAAGGATCAAACCAAAGAAGCTAGTAAATTTGATCATTGTAAGGTAAAAAACATATATGTCAAAAATGGGCGAAATGAAGTGTTCCCCAAAGAAAATAGAAATTTAGATATTGCAGAAAACGATTATTTTAAGATGTATGAGGATTACACTGCATTTAAGAGAATAACATGTGGGAATACAGAGATGTACTATAGTACGGATGAATTTATTAACAATAGACCAATGTATAAGATTAACTGCAGTAGAAGAAAGAGTGTGTCTGTAAACGAACGAACGAATATAAAGATTGTTGTAGATTTTGCTGAAGCTGTACCTGCTAATACGATTTGTTATGCTGTTTTAATTGGACAAAAGAACTTTATGTATACTCCGAAGAATGAGAAAGTAGTAGAAGAGTTTTAAGTAATGTTGTAGTGTAAATGTATATTTTCTTTTATGAGTAATTCTCATAAAAGCTTCTTCTTACAAAAACTGATTTAAAAAAGTTTTTTTTCTATGTAATAAATATGGCAAAACATATTGATTTTTTAAATAAACTTGGAAGTATTGAACAAAAACAAATTATCAGTTTAAAAGAGCTAGATTTAGATACAGAATATAAGATTGTAAAGATGGAAAGAATAAAAACTAAGTTTGGTAAGAGTATATTAGTTGAGTTGGAAGACTTTAAGGTATTTCTTCCACCTAGATTTACAAAACACATGACAGATAAAATGTTCGATGAGATAGTTAAGGATGGTTTAAGTATTAAGTATACTGACTTGAAAGATGACTATCCAACATTAGAATTTTGTAAGGAAAATGAATAAACTTTAAAATTTTCCATGTAATAAATAAGAAATGGCAACACAATTAAACAAGAAAAACGATGTTAAAGTATTAAGAGCTGTTCGTTTGCAGGATTTGAAAAAGGGTAAATCATATGAAATTACAATGTGGAAATTAGTTAAAACACAAAGTACTGAAGAAAGAGTTTTAGTACACTTAGAAGGGGAGTATAAAACTTTATTGCCTCAAAGATATAACGAAGATACTGAATCAGTTTTAAAAGAGATGAAAACTAAGAAACTTTATGAGGTATGATGGAATGAAAGAGCTTTCTAATGGTTACAAAATGCATCAGTGGTTTTTTAAGAATGAGTCTAAAAAGTAAATATGTTAAAGTTTAATTTTTATGGTTTTAAGCTATAAAGATGAAAATGATTTAAAACAAGATATTTATAAGAATAAATTGAGTTGTTAGTATGGAACCTCAAAAGAAGTTTATTCTTACTCCTTCATTCAATGTGATTATAAAAGACGTACAAGACAATACACAAATAGTCTTTGAAATTAATGGTTGTTTATTTAGTTTGAATTATGATCAGTGGACGGAGTTTAAAAAGGTATTATTTCCAATTGAAAACGAAGTTAGCAGACGTTTTCACTATCAATTTAGTACTCTGTAATTAATACGTAAGTTTTAGATATTTTTATAGTTATAAGGGCCATAAAAGTAATTTTTGTAATTTTATCCTACGTTATATGCAGCCACTAATTACACCATTGAATTGTGCTCGTCGAGTAGGTTCAAAAAATATATACATTTATATGTCTAAGCGTATTAGTTTTGGAGTTATTACAAATTTAAAATTTCGGGAATTTTTTGTGGGATTATTTTTGAGAAAATTGAAAAAGTTTATTCTTTAAAAAAGTCTTAGAATTTTATGTAGAATACGATAGTATTTTTTATTTTGCAAATATCTCAATTTTACAGTTTGCAGTGTTGCCGCCTATGAACTTTGTTACTAAAGTTAGTGATTTTTTTAATTAAAGGGGTTGGCAACACTTAGAGGGTTGATATTTCATTTTTTACATATAGCTACTACCTAGCCTCCAACTTTAATGATAACCGAGATATGGCTATTCAAGGGTATTTTTGTATTTAAATTCATGCGCTCAATACGCTAACATCACGCGATGGTGGCTCTAGTCTGGTGGCACGTTTTGGAACTAATGCTTCATCATGCGTGGCCAAAGAGAAATAATCTGACGTATAACTTAAACCACGCCCTAAAATTATAAATTCACTTCAATGAAAAAGTAAAATGACAAAAAATGCAGAAATATTATTTAGATGCGGAAGAAAGCTAGCGCTAGCAGAAAAAGCCAAAACAAAGAAAAAAAGCCTGAGAGGCAGCCAGAATGCAAAACCAACAAACAAATCGAAGGCATAAGTCCTCTCAGGTTCCTGCGCACAGGTTTTGCTGTTTTAAAGTCTGATATTTTTTGTACAAATGTGTTTCCATTTTTGACCATAACTCCGTTGTTTATTTATCGATTTTCGAAATTCAAATGATATCGGAAACAGTATTTTTCAGGCGTTCAAATGTGATTGTTCTTTATGGTTAAATGCTATAAAGTTCTCTTTGGTTGTGTTCTTTATGTAATTTTATTTTGCGCTAGGGTAATTTCGAGGATGTAATCTAATTTTGAGATTTCTATGTGGGGTGTTGAGTATAGTTTTTAGATTTTAAGTTCTTTATGGTTAAATTGGTATAAAGTTCTCTTTGATTGTGTTCTTTATGTAATTTTATTTTGCGCTAGGGTAATTTCTTGGATGTAATTTAATTTTGAGATTTGTATATGGGGTGTTGAGGGGGTGAAATTGCGCTAGGAAACAGTATTTTTTTTGAGGCGTTCAAATGTGATTGTTCTTTATGGTTAAAATTGGTATAAAGTGCTATCTTTTTTTCCTTTGAATACTTCCTTTTGGGGGAGGGGAATTTTAAAAAGTTATTCTAAACAGCGGAATTTATATATGAAATGCGGTCAGGAGTGAAATTGTCCTAGAATCCCCATTATCCCCCTACTGGGGACTGTAGGTTCAGTCGTTCCCGACAAGTCCAATCAGCATTATCCGATAGGTTCACGTAAACTTCGAACACTGTTCCTACCAAATAATATTGTTAATGTGTAAAATGAGAAAGCAGTCTCATATGAGATTAGTGATCACTCTTTATATTTCTGAGATATTTGATCAGTTTTTGTATTTCTAAGAAAAGTGAACTTGATTAAAACTTCTTATGAAACTGAAACCAAAATAGACAAAAAAATTACAACTTTTCGTGAAACAAAAAATGAGCAACTTTTTAACAGGTATAGAAACTATTTCTGAAAACAATAAAAATGGAAAGAACTTTCCTTTGCGAAATGGAAAACAAACAAAACATTTTCTAAAAAAAATTGTTTTTGCAAACAAAAACAGAAAAATGGAAACTTCTTGTAAACGGAGAAAATAATTTTGTAACTATAAACTTTTTGTGAAAGCAAAAGAATCGAACAGCATTCTTATATCTGTAAAATGAAACATTTTTTCCAGGACAAAAGGAAAACCGAAATACAATTTTGTAACACAAAAGTCGTGTATCTGCTGAAATTAGACATGGAGACAGCGTTAAAAATGGGTATTAGGAAGTACTCTAAAAAAGTTAAATTTATTAAATCAATTCGAGGTTGGAAACACTTTAGGTTGTTAATTTGGCTGATTGTAGTGTCGTCAAATAAATATGATACATTAATCTCGAACAATAAAATAATTCTGAGCTTTCAATACGTGTTAACACTGGGTTGGCAATCCTTGAACACACTGTTTAGCAGTACGAATCTATTCTCACATTATATGGAAAACATACTTAGTCTGACTCAATATTTTACTAAGATCAACACTCCATTCGCCCTTTCCCCATCTCCCAAGTCTCCTCTGTATCTGTTTTATAACTTACTTTTAGTAATAGAGGCCGGTCATCGGGCAAGATACAAGCATTACTAATCCATGTAGTATAAACGAAATCTAGACTCAAATTACATGGTGCAAAACACTTGAATCGATCAACAAGCGTTCCTATAGAGAATATTTTATCAGTTTTCTCCTCATATTACTAGTAAGTTCCAAGTAGTTTTTCCCCGGAAATTACATGCAAAGAACTTCAAATATCTGTTGTGCCTACTTCAAATACTGATTGTTTGTTTATCCAGGCCGTCTTGCCATCGAAACGTATACAAAATCGCTACATATTCACGAAATTACAATTCAAAGTCTATTTCTACTTAAAAATCATGTTGAAGTTATTTCAAATGTCAGTTTTCAGCCTATAAATTGTCCTTAATTTCTTTCAAAGCAGTCTGGTTTACGTAAATCAGTTCATTTCTCCTTCAAATACGTGTTACAATTATTTAACACTTTTATTCTTAAATATTGACTCCTTATGCTTCCAAGGAGTTCTCTTTCTGTTAACAGTAAAATACACACAACTTTGATCTACCAAGCTTGATTTCCCCATTTAGCATACTGTTGTTTAAGTCCATTTCTTTTTCCCCTACATATATTTTTCAAATTCAATTCCGAACAGTTCCTTGCCGGCAAAATCTAACCAATGAGTCTCTTACTACCGTAATTTTAATGAAAATACAAGTTGTTTGATTAATATTCGTTTTCAAGACACTTCAAATACGTATTTCAATGTCCGATATTAACAAAATTTCGTTGGAAAAAGTTCCGTTCTGATAATAATCTAAGCAAGCGACCCTTTCTACTATTAAGTACTCTCCAATACGGCGTTAATCGAGTATTTTCAGCTTTAAATGTCAATCCAAAGACGATTTCTACATAAACTACTTGCTAAAATGGTACTTTCGTATTCAATATAACCAAATATGGCGCTTGTTAGTGATAGATTGTGTACAAATTTGTCCTTAACACGATAAATCGTTATAAAATACAATTCAAAAATTCCTTTCCACTTGAATTACATATTAAAATATCACTTTCGTGTTACCTATAGCTAAATACGGTTCTCAAAAGTGGGAGTTTTATGCTTAATTGGTTCTTTTCCTGTTTCAATACACTTCTTTTCTGCTAAAAACAAGTTTGAACACAAGTTGAATACTTCTTTGACAATTAATTGCACATGTAAAGCACCAAGTACCCTCAAAATACTCGCTAATAGGGTAAATTCTACTTCAACATAGCGTCGAAAGGCGTCTCATACATTTTTCGTATGCTGTATTTAGCTATCTAAAGCAATATATATCCACAAACACCCGATATTAAGGTAAATTCTGCTTGAAAACGGGGATCGGAAAACACTATTTCTATGTATTAGCCATCCAAAGCAATATGTATATATTCGTAATCAGTACCGGTAAATATAAGGACTTACAACAGCTCTGTACACATAGAATATGACTTTTTGTACACTTAATTTCGTCTCTGGAGCGCTAACTGTCCAAACAATAGCGATAGTACGGCTAGTTTCTACATAATCGGTACTCAAGAGACATTTTGACACTTCAATTACACATTTCTGACACCTCAAGAGACATTATATTAGGATAGATTTACTTACAATCGGTTTCAGCACATGGCAAACATGAGGAAGCTAACATTTGGAAATTTCAAGTCTCAAATGGCAGTAGCGCGTAATATCTAGACGTGTGCAACGAGCGGATTTCAGGCGCTAGAAACACAAAAATATAGCTTCGAGCGAGCAGAATGTGATCGAACAAAATCTGCTCGAACAGATTTGTTCGAACATTTTCGCTCGAAATCTTGGATTCGAGCTCTCGAAAGTCCTGAAATTTTCCCTTCCACTCCGTTTATCTTAGTAAAGGACGCAATACACAATGTTGCCAACTGTGATGCTATTATTCTACTCATAACATAATTTCAACTTTAAAGCTTTGATAGAACAGATAACAAATTATGTACTAAAGGAAACTGTTATCGTGATTCCATAGATAGTTTAAGGCTGACATTCCTGGGAGCTCCAAAGGACGCTGACTACGACTCCGAGCCTAAAAATGTTGAAATTTGCAATCCAAAAAGGCGGCAGCGCAAAACATCATCATTGTAAAAAATAATCAGATTTTCGTGAAATTTCATGTGTCGGGCGATTGAAGGCATGCTGAGTTAAATTCCGAAGCTAAAATTATTGAACCTTGAAATCCCAGATGGCACCTGCGTGAAATTTCACAATTCTTAAATATCATTAGATTTTCGTTAATCTTTATATGTGTGGGCTTGAAGGAGCCCAGAGTCCATTTTCGAGGCCAGAAATATAAAATTTTGAAATCCAAAATGGCGAGAGCGCGAAATGTCACAATTGTTAAGAATTATCAGAATTTCGTGAAATTTCATCAGTGGGGGTTTGAAGGGTTTCTGAGTTCAATTTCGAAGCTACAATTGTTGAACTTCGAAATTCAAGATAACGCCAGCGCGTAGTATCATAATTTTTTAAAATGATGAGAATTTCATGAAATTTCATTGTGGGTGTGTGAAGGGATGCTGAGTTCAACTCCGAAGCTAAAATTGTTGAACTTTGAAATCCAAGGTGGCGCCAGCGCGAGGTGATAAAACTTAAAAATCATCAGAATTTGGTGAAATTTCATACGTGGTTGTTTGAAGGGGTTCTAAATTCAACTTCCGACTTAAAATTGCTGAATTTTGAAATCCAAGGTGGCGGGAGCGCGCTATATCGTTACTGTTACAGATCATCAGATTTCCCTGAAATTTGATATGTGGGGCTTTGGTTGGGTGCTAAATTCAATTCCGAAACTAAAGTGTTTGAAATTCAAGATGGCGGTAGCGCGAAATGTCATAATTGCGAAAAATCATAACATTTTAGTGAAATTTCAAATGTGGGGTTTTGAAGGTGTGCCGAGTTCAATTCCGAAACTAAAATTGTTGAATTTTGAAATCCAAAATGGCGGCAGCGCGAAATATCATAATTGTTAAATATCAGAATTTCGTGACATTTCATATGTGGGGTTGAAGGAGTGTTTAGTTCAATTCCGAAGCTTTTGAAATCCAAGTGGCGGCAGTGCGAAATGCATTTATTGTTAAATATCATTAGCTTTTCGTATAATTTCATTTGTGGGGTTTTGAAGGGGCCCAGAGTTTGTTCTCGAAGCTAAAAATTTAAAACTTTAGCGATTATGACATTTTGCACTGCCGTTTATTTTTAATTCAAAGTTATCTAATTTTCGTGAAATGTCTTATCCAGGCTTTCAAGGAGCGCCGAGTTTGATCCCGAGGGTAAAGATATTGAGATTAGAAAATCAAGATGGCAGTGCAAAATGTCATAATTGTGAAAGATCATAATTTTTCGTGAAATTTCATATGTCGGGGGTTTGAATGAGTGTTGAGTTCATTTCCTAGGCCAAAAGGTACAATTTTGAAATCCAAGATGGTGGCTGGGAGAAATGTCAGAATTGATAAAAATCAGATTTTCGTTATATTTTTATCCGGTGCTTTCGAGGGGTGCTGAGTTCGTTCGATTCCGTTGTCAAATTTTGAAATGAGAAATCCAAAATGGCGGCAGCTTGGAATGTGATAAAATGTTAAAAATTATCAGATTTCTGTTAAATTCCGTATATGGGTGTTCCGAAGAACGCTGATTAAGAATCCGAGCCTAAAAATGTTGAATTTTAAAATTCAGTATGGCGGCAGCGAAAGTATGATAATTGTTAAAATAGATTGATTTTTTCCTGAAATTTTATACCCGGGTCTTCCAAGGGGCTCTGAGTTCGATTCCTGTTTCAAAAATGTTGAAATTTGAAATCCAAGAGGGCGGTAAGCCGAAAAGTTATAAATTGTTGAAAATCATCAGATTCTGTAATATTCCATAAGTGGGTGTTCCGAAGGACGCTGATTACGACTCCGAGCCCAAACATATTGAATTTTCAAATCGAAGATTGAGAGAGCTTGAAATGTCCTGATTGTTAAAAATCATTTGATTTTCGTGAAAATGTATGTTTTGGGCTTTCATGGGATGCTGATTATAAATCCGAAACCAAAAATATTAAAAAGTGAAATCCAAAATGGTGGTAGTGCAATATGTCATAATCTCTATAAATTATCCGATTTTTGTGAAATTTCATATCCAGGGCTTTCAAGGGGCCGTGGGTTTGATCTCGAGACTAAAGTGTTTAAATTAGAAAATCAGGATGGCGGCAGCGCAAAATGTAATTTTTTAAAATAATCTAATTTCGTGGAATTTTTTCCGAGATTTCTAAAATTTCTGGGTGTGATTCCTAGACTAAAATGTTGAAATTAGAAATTCACTCCAGTAGAATACAGACGCGTTTTGAACGTTAATTTTTGTTTAAATTTGTTGATTAACAGTTATTGGTTAAAATATATGTTTAATTTTAATCATATTTCAAC
>JAGDQP010014942.1:29438-43912 GCA_022664845.1 Lepisma saccharinum | reverse complement strand
TTAGTGCGCTAATGCCGCAATATGTGTCCAATGGACACACATTTAAAATATATTAAAAATTGCATTTAAAATTTTTGTATTTACTAATCATCAATCGTTTTTCATTCCCCTCGTTCCTCCTTACATTTTCATTCATTCATTCATTCTTTTACATTTTTTATATTTCACGTTTAGCAATACATCTGCTGGATGTAAGTATTTCCTTGACAGAGGTAGCTGGCAATATTGTTATACTCTTATATATATTCAGTTGTTTCCCCTAGCTATTGGCGGTAAAAGTTATTCCAGATTATTTATACAATGAAGGGCTGCTTTTTGTGTTTATGAGTAAACTGTTTACGTAAATATGTCAAAAAGAAAACTGAACTCAGCAGAAATCGAACAAATACTTGCAGCTGATGAATCGTGTTCAGATTATAGTATAAATTCAGATGAAGAATTTGTCTGTGATGAAGCAGTTGAAAGTGACTTGAGTGAGACGGATCACGTGAGTGCTGCAAGTGAGGTCGAAGATCAAGAAAGTGCTTCGGACAGTGATAATGACATTCAAGTACCTTCTTGTTCAGGTGCAAATGAGTATATAAGTAAAAATCGTACTCGTTGGAAGAAGGACGCTCCAGCTGATACCAAAATAAAAGCGCGACTGTGAGAAAAAATAAACCTTTTGTTCCTGAAGAACTGAAGCCAAACAAGACCAGAAGTGAACAACCATCTATTTTTGGGTTTACAAGTGATTTTACATTAGTATCATACTGTCCCAAAAGTCTGTTATCCTTTTGTCAAGTATGCACAACACTAACGATATTGTAGTTGAGAAAGAAAGCAAAACCGGAAATGATACTGTATTATAATGAATCAAAAGGAGGGGTTGATACTCTAGATCAATTAGTACACTGCTACTCACGCAAAAGAAAAACCAATCGATGGCCTTTGGCAATTTTTATGAATCTTTTGGATGTATCAGCTGTTGCCGCCTATGTTGTGTGGTTGAACATCAGTCTTCAGCGGAACGTAAGAAAAACGAACTCGAGAAGCCATATGTTTCTCGTCGAGTTGGCAGAATCGTTGGTTCTCCCTCAAATCCATCGAAGAAGGAAATTAGGACTGCAGAGACCTATTCTAACAGCAATCGATGTAACAGGAGGTGTTCCAGTAGCCCAGTCAGATGTATCATCCACAGGTGTTGATACAAAGAAACCTACGCCCAAGAGAAGATGTTATATGTGCGACTCGAAGAAATGCAGAATGCAGAGACAAGTGTGTGATATTTGCAAAATGAATGTCTGCTCTGAGTATTCAAGTGTTATCAGTAAGTGCCTGCAATGTGCCAAATGAAAGTCTGACAGAGCATGTACAACAATTCGCATGTGATGTAACTGAATATATCTAAAACATATATATGAAAAAGCATTTGTGTGTTTAGTTTCTCTAATGAATCCTGTGTGTCAGCTAGTACTAGGAGATGGAAACACTGAATATTTCATGTTTTCACAAGGATGGGTTATGTTTGCACATCAAAAGGTAACAGTGTCAACGACGTTCCAAAACATATCTATTCAAGAAAATATTTGTGTTTAGTTCTTCAAATAAGTCGTGTATATAAGATAGTATAATAGTTGGAAACACTGAATATTTAGCTTATACAAGAACGTAATGATATATAAATGTACTGAATTGCATTTGTAAAAAGTTTAATGAACAAATTAAATAAAGAAATTACGTTTTACAAACGAAATGAGGTCAAAATTCGGTATGTGTCCACTGGACACACCTTGTGGTTTTGTGTAACTAAAATACCTTGCGGTATTAAGGGTTAATGGTGTAATTTGATCTCGGTTGGATTAAAAATGGACATTTTCGTTTTCACCGTCCTTATATATTTAACAATTTGATTGTGTGCATTAGATCAAAATATATATATATCGTGTTTTTTTTATTTTATTTTAACTCTACAGTTTCTCGTTACGTAGAATTGTAGCATGAAACACTGGATAATTCTAACCTCCTACGCCATTCAATGAAACTCGTCTTCTCATTGGTTTGACGTAATAAATTTGTAGTAGTTCAATATATATCGTATAATGTTTCTCGCTATGTACGTTTCTTTATGTGTTACGTATTGGTATGTCTAATATTTGTCCTCTGTGTCTAGAAAAAGGTAATTACTTGTTTTCTGTTGATAAAGTAGATAAAGTAGAACTCTTAAAAGTTAATGTTGTCCTCTCTATTTATAAAAGAACTGTACTTGTCATCTATGCCTGCTGATATCATTACTTTATTTGAAGTAGTTATTATAAGGTTATTTTATGGCGCAAAGTCTTGAAAGATTTTTGTTAAGGAAAGTTAATTTGAGCAAATTTCTTTTCTTTTATTGCCTCGATGTATTTTTTCTTCCTGTGTTCCAAATAAATATCTATTGGTGTGATCGGTATATCCTTGTATAATTCCTTTTTGTCAGCTTTCTACCCACCTTCAAGATTTCTAACACATTACCACGGATGAGACAAGGACATTCCAAGATAAAACAAAGGCACCATAGACGAAACAAATTTAAATCTAAAAATTTCTTTTCCCATCAGATCCCTAATAATGGATGACTGTGCAACGCTGTCACCTCAACAAAATTTATTCACTTTCCTATTTACGACAGACAAGTAAATAACAAAAGCTATCGTAGAAAATAAATATTAAATTATCAGAAATAGATATTAAACGGAAATCTTGTGCATTTCAATATAATATTTACTTTCTATGCACTTTTTGTACAAAAAAAATCACTTTTTTTAACACTTCCAGTTCACACGATTTTGGATCCTCAAAATAATAAAATACCCTGTATTCCCTGGATGTTTGCAGTGTGCTCTGTTGTAGGATGTGATTCGTTTTTCTCCAACTTACATACACTTAAAACTAATTAAAAAATATATTTTCAAAGGACGAAAGTAGCCATAGAACTAGAAGTTCAGCCTTTGCGACCCTGTGGGACCAGGCATTTACAATACTGCCGTTATCTAAGCACTATTAATGTACAATAAGTTTTTTCGTTGTAGTCTGACTTACGGTTAAGAGAGTATGGTGTACAACTTCTAATGATTTTGCATTTCCTAACAGGTGAATAAATAATAGAAGCTTTAACGAACTGTGGAAATACGGCAACGTTATCGACTAAGTAATGTACAAAAAATCATTAGTATGTGAAAATAAATAAAGCAAATATCATGTAATATTGATCATAAGATTATTATTGCTTAAAGAGGGCAATATAAAGTTTATTTAAAATATAATTGTATCTTTAATCTTTCGGGTAACTCCATCCCTATTTGAAAGGGTTCATATTTTTGTGTACTCAGCATAACGAGTCTCTTTAACCTATAGATTATCTCCGCGTCGTTCTTGTCTCCCCACAATTTTTTTTCTTTGTGTTGTACTTAAGAACAGGATGAAATAGTTTTTAGCGAAATTATAAGTAGATTTCGGGTTATATACACTGAGAAAAAACAAACTCGATATCACAATGGATAAAACCCAAATTTGTAGAAAGAGTTCAAAGTGTACTCCCTGTTCTATTTAGATAGATTCGTTGTATACCTGTACTTGAAGTACCTACCTAAATATTTCGTTTGGTTGAAAGTTTTGATCATTCAGAGTTCGATTCTCTGGATATGTTTTGCAAATGTTATTTAGTGTGTTGCAATTTTATTTTGTTTTTGTCTAAAATGGCAACTCTAGCTGTATCTGAAACTTAATAATAAAGAAATAAATATATTTGTGTGTTCCAATGATTTTAAAAATATCAAGAAAGAAAAATTAATTCATGTTCAAGCTTCAATAGACGCCTACTATTGCAAGTGAGACAACAATTTAATGCTTAAATTGGGGTTTCGTTAATGCGGATATAGATTCTATAAGTAGCACACTTATCGTTTGGTGTCATTGTTATCAATCAAAATTTCATGGTTTAAATAAGTTTGGGGCTACATTTTGTGCATTTACTTACGTCTGTAACTGTCATGGAATTCTATCTTAATAACTATGCCAATATGAAACCACCAAACCTCATTGATGCTCTAGTCATTAATATTACTGGTATTAATTCCAAGCACATCTGCATTCTTCAATCATAGACTTTGCTCAAAGTCATTTATTGCGATCACCCACAAAGAACCATACAGAGAAGCAACCTACATTCATAATATGCGTATCATTAAAAAAATTCGTTCTTTATCGATAGATGTATCCGACCTCAATCGCTTATTTTCTTGGCATCCTGATAAATTCAAGTTTCTGATTGATTCATACTGCCCGATTTCAGCTAAGAGAAAATCCTGAACTAATCATAGAATTTCAGTTTACCAAAATCTTTAAGAAAATAAGCTTTTGATCTCAGAGTCATCTAACTTGGAGGTATGGGAGTTTCTGGAACTTAAGAGGAAATGCGTCGACATTTCAGCATACAGGTTAATTCTCTATATACGGTTCTCTGTGGTTACATTTCGTATAGTAGAAATGAAAAATTACATAAAGCACATTCTTTGAAAGTAAATTGTCCCCTGAAGAACTGTACTTATATTATACATAACCACAAGCACTACAATGATTAAACACTTTGCTGACAGGTAGTAGAGAGACAATTTGACTTGCAGAACAAACAGTGGCAATCGTTCCCTTACTGTTGCAAGAGCTAACGTCTGTAACTTTCACGAAACATTAGCTGTGATCTCGTATGTATACGCGCATATCAACTACCTCTCTGAATCGTAAATATGATTAGTGGTCCTTACTTTATTGGGGCACGACGGGAGAAAAAACGAATTTGAACAAACAGGGCGAAAACTTTTGTGGCTACGAGAAGATAAAAAATAATAATAACGAAGGAGATGAAATGATGAAAAATGATAGTAAGAGATGAAATTTCGCAACTTAGTCCCTTATAACTCATCCTTCTCATATCTTGCTTTCCCCTAACACATGGACCTTCATCGACAAGCGGAGAAAAATATATGTGAGCGAGAGCAAAAAAAATACACTCTCGTTTTCGTTTGAAGTTTGACTCTATCCAAAGTGATCACACGATCCATATAACTTGAATGCAAGAGCCGTCGGAAGTAGGAGGTAACCATAGGTTAAGGAGATGGAAGCGCGAGAGAGTGAGTGAGCTAGGAAGGATATAGCCAAGCAAAAGAAAAGAATTTACGGTGCTATTTCGTAGATTGAAGTTCTGCCCATGGCTACCGCGAATTCTGCCGTCGAAGCGAAGCCCATTGGCTTTGATTGTTAATCTAACAAAGTCAGTAAGGATTACACTGTGCCTCCCTCTTGCTTTTATTTGCGCCCCTACATTCCCGCCCCCCTTCTATCTCTCACGAGCGCAACGCTCTCTCGCTCTATCCTGAGCCTTATTATTAGCGATCCGTCTTCTCTACCGAGAGGGAGTAGCAAGAAAAAAAAATAGATAAAAAGTAAGAGAAAACGGGAGAAGACCTAAAGAAGAGGGGGGTATTGGGGAAAGGTAGGTTTGTAGTCTGTGGAACGCAAAAGTTCCGCGCAACCAAAGACGCAAATGGACTGGAAGTAGCCGTTTATATAGTTCCTCTCGCTAACTGACTATCGAGAATGTCTTTCTTTTTTTTTAACATTTTTCTCCTCTTCTTTATTATTTTTCCTTATATCTTCGTCTTCTTCCTATTCTCGTAGCTACCTCCTCCATAAGTTTTCATAACCTTCTTCTCCTCTCAGAACAAAAAGGATTCTCTCTTTCTCATCTATCCTTTTGATATAACAACGCGGGAAGGCAGAAAGATAGTAAATCATGACCTTGAAGACGGGTGTCTACACTAAATGAGATGGAAAAACTGCTTGAATTTAGTGGATGAACATTTTTTTTCTTCTCCGTCTTTTTCTCTCTTCTTTCAATTCCTTAGGCCATTTTTCTCTGCTTCTCTATTCGCGAGAAATATATTGTTTCTCTTTGGTTCAGTCACCTTACAAAATTGCTTCAGGTACAAATCAAGGTAGAAAATGTATAGTTAATTAGTTTTTTTTGTAAATAGTTTACAGATCTGGTTTTCCCGTGACAGATATATATTTTTATTAAAGATTAACAACAATTAGTATATGATAATTTTATTGTCTTATGATCACTACATAAGGTTTTATTCTTTGACTCAAACCGCGAGTGAAGACATGGATTGATTTGAATCGAATTATGTCCTTTTGGTATCTTTGAAAATATGGATGTTTGTACTCATATTTGAACTTATATAGTTGAGATCAGTCGAAATCTATAATAATAATTATTATTTATTTACTTCAACATATGACGGAAGTAAGCATCTATGGTATAAACTTATCATATGCTTGAAGAATAACAATCTCGTTGAATACTCTTTACGGATCAAGAAAGGTTACAGGATCTTTGTATGTATACATTCGCCCTGATGACACTGATGGCAACCATGGAAAAATCCTCTGTCAGTATGGTTGACGGTAGGATTGGAACCTTTTTGTCTTCGCAGTGGTGACTCTACGATTGTAGCCACTAGATCACGTAGATTGCGTTTGTTCAATTTGAACCACGCAGTTTACAAAAGTTTCTAACTAATTTATTTTAGTGAGCTTAGATAGTCAAGAATTATTTTAAGTTTATTAATAAATATCATTTTGGTGAGACAAAACAGCACTATATTTTAAACAAGGGAGCGCTCGGATTCTACTAACAGTCGCTCAGTTTACGAGGATTCCCTAAGAGTATAGCACTAAGTCAAGTGTTTCCTTAGTTCAAATCAGCTGTTCACGGCAGACAAATACGAAAGAAAGTGATCAGAGCTACTTTAGAATGAGTGGCATCACATCGGTGTTATGCCTGATCCAGTTTCCGTGTAGTCGAGATAAAACGGTAAAGGGAGAGCAATTCTGGTTATGCTTTGCATCACATGGTCGACTTTCCTTTCGCCTTATTACTACAAACTAGCAGAAGCAAAGTTAAGCTTATAAAAGCATCTGCATTACACCTTCTCCAGCTATCGTAATGACTACATAAATTGTCGAAGAGAGGCAACTTTAAGCCACAACCTTCATCTCATGGTGATATGTGGATCAGTATTGAGTCTAATCTAGCTTCCATGGCAACGAGATAAACTGATAAAAAGGAATAAACTTTAGTTAGAGTGGCAACACATGGTGAATTGTTTATAATTAACTTCACCTAATCCAACTGTCGTGACTAGACAGTGAAATTTTAAGAGGAATAATTTCGATGCTAATACCATAAAATTGTTGTTTTGCCTCGTTACTATGCTTAAACCAGTTTTCGAGGTGACTAAACTGCCGGAGAAGGACAATTTTCTTGACCACTGACGTGAGTGGTTGTCGGTTCATCTGGTTTCTGCTCTGGGATTCATATATGACTGAAGTTCTTTTACAACGTTAACAGGAAGTCCAATTTTGTGACATCACACTATAAGCTCGGTAAAGCACCCTTTTAAACACGTAAAGAGAATTAACCACAATAATGGAAATGGTGTTGAAGTTGATTTGTAAAAACTGCAGTACTAGAATTAACAGAGGAATATGATTCAGTCAATGCAATTACTTGAATTAATTTAGGTTAAGACAGACAGTTTTACATTTGGTTTAACTGTGAAGAGAAACATATCCCAAAACGAACTGTACTCCTTAGGTCTCAAGCGCATGATCAGTGAGATTGTTTTCTTTCAAAGATCAACGTGGTTGGTGCAACGATTCTCCGTCTCAGCACTTTATTTGCATTTCGAGACTGGAGTCTGTCTCTTCTTAATTCAAGTACTTTCTCAACAATGGCGTATTCTGAATTCAGCTTAGATGACCACTACCCAAAGTAATAAAATTTACAGAGAAGATACAGAGTTTATAAACAGTAATTGCATTGGTCAAACAACGAAATTGTACTGCAGATGGAAAATAGCAACTCTACCGCAACAGATACAGGAGATTGACACTGTATCATCGGTACAGTAGAGCCAGGGACGACTTAAGGGGGGATGAACCACAGAACGTGAAAACCAAAGGATCGAATAAATGGTCCAGAAGTGTGCCCACAATACATAGAGAGTGTTTGTGTGCCAGTGTAGGGAAGTGCTGAATAGAAAGAATTTCACAACAGCAAGAGTTGCCGGAAAGTATGGCCTGGAGAGCTATAGGCAGGCAAGAAACAAGGCAGCCACAACGAATTAGTGCAGAAGAAGTTGGAGTGTCTCCCAGTATCATTTTCCGTTTGCATACACGGTTTCAACAACGTGGAAATGCTCTTTGCACGAGCCACGACTGCAGGGGATAACCAGTGCTTATTACTAGCGGCACGTCGGAATACGTGCCAACGCCGATAGCTCTCCAATGTGGACTGCTCACAGCAACAGGACCCAGGGTATCCACTCAAAATATCGGAAATTGCCTACATAAAAGTGGCACGAAGACTGAATAAGTATACCATTGAGGACACATCATCCTAGGGCCCGTAGAAACTGGAGTGGGGTACATCACTAGTGTAATCCTGCCGAGTGAAGTTCGATGGAGTTCTCCGATGATACACGCTTCATTGTGAAGGTAAAAAATGAATGGACATTATCTGCCGGGAGCAGAAACAGTAACTAACTTCCTCTTGATCGTGAACATCCAAATATGATGATTAATGTATAGTTTGCAGCGCCATTACCCGTTGAGGTGTGGCCCAAGGTACCCCGACTCGGTGGACAACTTCATCAGTTGTATGTCCAACAGGTGTGCAGAGGTTTTAGCTATTCCCGGAGGTCACACACTTTATTAGTGATAAGTTGTTATTGTGTACATATCCGTTTGTGTGGTTCTATATGAGCTTGTACCTTTACCTATCATGTGTGCTTTCCTGCTCCACGTGTGTCAACGTCTTCTGGCGCTCTACTTTACTCATTTTATGGTGTGCTTGTAATGTGTCTGTTACGGGAAAGCTACTAGTTTCCACCAGCAGCACTGTTCCACTATTGTTCAAGGTCCTTTTCTCTGTTTCTGCCATATTCCTATAACTTTTTGATCAGTGTAATTAATACTTGAAACAGCATTGGTTTAACTGAAAACAAATTACATTGTAAAAGTATTTATAGATCTAATGTTATTCCTTAATCATAAATATCTTGTCAAAGATTAAGTTGAAAATTACACAAAGAAAAATTGACACTGCTGAAACCAACACTCGAACCGGGATGTCCCAGTTTCCGGTTAGGTGAGGTATCCATTACACCACCATAGCACGCCTAACATCATGAAATTATATTAGTTTCAACTTCATCTTACTGATGATATCTGTAATAGGGTAATAACACAATTCTTCGTAATGCATGAAATAGTACAAACATTCTTCACTTTAAAAACTGACTACCTGTAGCGGAGTGCCTTGCTTAGACTTCAAAAGAGGATAGCCGGTTCATTAGAGCTGGGGAAATTTTCTATACACACAGAATATTCATTTGTCAATTTCCCCATGTATAATGATGATTCACAGTATACGCCCCTGCGCTCTAGTTAGAATTCGGGTGCTAGATCATCACCGGACTTAAAAGCTCTAACCTCATATCGAAGTTGTGACCTCGCACCTAAAACGAAGACGTTTGGATAAAATGGAGTTCCAACACTGTATCATACTTCGTGTAAACCGGTGAATAAATTATATATTGCTTCGTTAACCGTTAGTTAAATAAGTAAACTACAATAAACTATTGGAAATACAGGGATCGTTATATAAAAATCGTGGATTTTATATAATAACGGTGAAGGTTATGTTACGTAAGGTTTTCTTAGGTCAGCTTCAGTTATAATTGTTAATTTAATATGTTTAGAAAAAATGAGAATTGTTTGGTATCTTTGTACCGAGAAGTGACTCCTTGAAGTTATGCAGAATCTTTAATTTATTTTAATCTTAAGAACTTCAGGTCCTTTCTTTTACAAGTAATTCGTAAAGAATATATTCAGTTTTTATAGTTAGAAAGTAATATACTGCATACATCAAATATTATGTATTACTTCATGTGTATAATAGGTGGATGTAGCTTCGATATTTAAAGACGTACAAGGTATATGGACGAAAAATATTGATACTAGTGGAAATTACAGAGAAATTTTAAAATGAAATATCGTGTATGTCAATATTGTACCCTTCAAAGTTCTAATAAACCTCGCTGCTAAAACACTCCAAACTTTTCTCTGTACACACAGTGCAAGGCCGTGAAGTATATGTATGAACACTAAGGTGATTCAAAAAAATAAAGTTACGAATTTTTCACGGGACATCCTCTCAGTAGCTTCTCTTTGATGTAAAACTAATGCTGTATAATTTTTATCCCATTTAAATAACTTTTAGAGGTCGCTACCGGGCATTAAAGGTAGTGGGAAAATACTGCGAGTAAGATACATTATTTGCTTAGTTAGTGCATTTGCTCACTAGATGGCAGATGTGTAATTTATTATTTTTTGTAACATCACATGATATTATTTGCTGTTACAACTCGGTCAAGTATTAGCAAATAATACAGGATCGCAGTACTGAATAAGTTTAGTCATCTGGAAGGACGTTGTTTCCTCTGTTTGAAGTCGTACTTAATCATATGTAACAGAAAATCAAAAATTGCTTTTAAAGGTTTGAGAAAAAAAAGTGGCCATTCCTTGTGAATTCTTTTATAGTTTAAGAGTTTACACCAATTTCATATTGTGGTTCGTAAGCAGCTGAGCATTATTTGGAGTTAATATTGAACAGATAAAGTAGCAATGGCAAAAACAGCAACAATTGCAACACGGAAGCAAACTGAAGTTTGGCTAGTTGGTAATATTTCATCATCTTTACACCCAACTAAGCTGCCTTCTACAAGAGAGATAATGTCAGTGTTTTTCTACTATAAGAACATGAAAGGAAAATCTGTGAAAGAAGCAGCCCAATGCACTGCAATTCATGCGCTCAACAAGTGGGAAGAAACTCGTATACCAACACGGAAGAAGCAGCATGTGATAAGTAAGATATTAAATATCTTCAAGGAGTGGCAGAAATTAAAGAAGAACAAAGAAAATAAGGCCAAACGATCGGAGAGTTTGATGAAGATGGAAGTGGAATGGAAAGAAAACGTCAATCTTTTTGATATTGCGCATGCCAATGCATTAGATAAAATGACTGTTGAAGAAGATAAACAATTCCTTCTTGCACAGCGAGAGAAGGGTAGAAGTGGAAAAATGATGGGAGTTGATAGAATTTTAGCAAAGAGGGAAAGAATTGCGATGGAAAAGGAACTCCGATATGAGAGAAGAAAAACAGAGGAATATGAAAAAAAATACAAAAGAATGCAGAGAAAGTTAAACTTTTACAGTCAGCAGAAAGCGATGAAGTCATCACTACGTCTGAGTCAGAACCTGATATATCATATAGAACAGAAACTAATTCCAATGGTCCCTCTACATCTGCACAACCTCGTAAAAGGGTAATTTTGAATGATGATCTAGTTACCAGTCTTGATGTAGCTAAACTTAGCGACCGTAAAGCTGCAGCTGTTCTAAAACCCACACTTGAACAGCTAGGTTTTGTTGCCACTGATTACAGTATCAGTTACTCATCCATACGTCGGAAAAGAATGAAGAGTAGGCAGAAAATTGCAGAATCTATAAGGTCAAACTTCCAGCCAGGTGTTCTCCTTGCCATTCACTGGGACGGGAAGTTAATAGAGGACATTACGATGGATTCCAAAGTTGATCGTCTTCTTGTCTTGGTATCTGGAGAAGGGGTAGAGCTTCTTCTCGGGGTTCCAAAACTACCATCTGGAACTGGCAAAGCCATATCCTCTGCAGTGTGTGAAACAGCTTTGTGATGGAATGAATATCCATGAAAATATACGGTGTATGTGCTTTGACACGACAGCTGTGAACACAGGATTGAAAAAAAGGTGCATGTGTCCTAATTGAAAAAGAACTTAGAAAGGATTTGCTATGGATGCCTTGTCGTCATCATATTCTGGAAATAGTATTACAAGCCGTAGTTCTCGAAGCTTTTGGTCCTTCTACAGCTCCGGAAATCATGCAGTTTCAACGATTTAAGAAGTTTTGGAAGCACTTTCTACTGCATCCTACCGAACTATTGACTCTGATAATAATATGTCAGACAAAGTAAGAAATAAGATGATGTTCTGAGTTTCTTCGAAAATAAATTGAATGAGCACCAGCCTAGGGAATATTACAAAGAATTTCTTAAGCTCATTGTCACAATATTAGGTGCAATGCCAAAAAAAAAAAAGTTTCCTTCAGAACACCGGCTGGTATTCACCACGCTAGGTGGATGGCAAAAGCCATATATTCACTCAAAATATGGATGTCTCGTGACCAGTTTGAGATGACAGAAAACGAAGAAAAGGGAATAACTGAAATATGAATTTTCGTTATTATGAATTATGTGAAAGCATGGTTAACAGCTGAATGTTGTGTTTCTTGTCCAAGAAATGACTTGCAATATTTGAAATCACTGAGAAAATACAAAGACATTAATCCGAAATTGGCAGAAGTTTCTGAATCATTTGTGGTATTTGTCTGAGGTACTAATTGCACTCTCAATTTTCGATGATGCTGTTGGCATTCAAACGAACAGCATAGTTGCTGCTATGAATAGAAAAGGTGAAATCTGTTCTCGCAAGCGTGCAAAATTACATCCAGATAACATTGATGAAAGAAACTTAGAAAGCTTTGCTTCTGAAAACACAAAAAAGAAAATACAATCTGGCTTTCTCCAAGAAGATGCAGCTACTTGGGATACAAATGAAGAGTTTGTTAGTGTTAAGAAAACAGTGAGGTGTATGAAGGTTGTTAATGACTTGGCTGAACGTGGTGTTGCCTTAATGGAAGAATACAACAAACTCCACACAAAGTGCGAGGAACAAAAGCAGTACCTAATGTTGGTGGTGAAACAGTACAGACAAAATCTATGTAAAAACAAATAACTGTGAGTTGAGTACCGTTTGTGTGCATCTTCAAGTTTTCCTTGATGACACTTATTTTTTTTATATATATATAAACCGAGGAAATACTGTAAATCCCTCTTTCAGTAAAATAATGTCCAACTGTATATTTCTTTCAATCTAAGAAAAAAATTTCATCGCTGGTAGCGACCTCTAAAATTTAATTATATGAGTCGAAATTTCACACCAATTGGTTATTTGATCCAAAGATACTAATGGCAGGGTGTCGTGGATTTTTTTTTTTTTTTTTTCGAAAATCAAAATTAACTCCTCAATTTGAATCACCCTAATGAACACATTGCTTTGTATCACTCCGAACAGGCTATGAAACTAACGAAGAATAAACGCGATCTTTACTTATTTCTGTTTCCCAGTAATACATACGCTCTCTGAAAATATATTTGTCAATAAAAGGACATCGCAACTAGTCATGAGTATTGCTTACGAGATCAGATGGACTTGTTGAATTAAAGCAAACGAAGCAGAAGAGTCAAAGAATTTCCAAGAAAACTTAGCGATACCATAAGAGAACCATCCAAAATGAATTCATGGAAAAATAAATCTAATTACTTGATAATACCGAAATATCACTGGTTGGTGAAGCTAGTCTGTCATCAAGTAGCGGCTGTCAAATTTCAAAAAATCGAACTTGGTTTTGTAGTTCGATTGACAAATGAGAAAGCATTTACCAATCAGAAAATTTAAGAGAACTAATTAAGGATGACAGCTACGAAGAATCCTTCACCAATCCACAGCCATGTAATTGACAACAAATGGTGCTTTCATAAAGAGAATAAAAAGAAACTTTGTAAAGAGAAATCCAGTCTACCTTTCTAATATATCAAATAATTTGAAAATACATTATTAAAATCAGCAAGACCTTCACAAACTAAATGCTGAGTGTGAACATCAAATGTTCCAACAACTGGTAAGAGGATCAGTGCAAGAACAGTACTTGAAGTAAACTTCCACCTGAAAATATTTAACAACTTACACTGTAAAACTTAATAACCCATTCTGCATGAATGAGTCTTTTTTTTTTGTTTGGACAATCTAGAGTGAGGCATTTTCTTCTTTTTAGTATTAAATGTGCCTATATTGTACACTGTAAAAATACACTCCTTGTGAATGTTTTGTATGAATGCACATCTTGTACGGAATTGTCTTACTTTTGAGCCTAAAATGTACAATGTATGTTCAAGAGTTGTCGGTATACCGTGGTAGCCTAGACAGTCCACAGTAAACGCCTCTGCGTTCCAGTTAGCATTCTGATGCTAGATCATTACCGAAATCAGAAGCCCTCACCGCAGATCGAAGTCGTGGCCAATTGTACCTAAAACGTAGACGTTTGGGCAAAAAGAAACGTTTTCAAGACTTTCTTAGTGTGAATTTTGTATATTCCTTGTACACTCTTTTAGGTATATTTGAGATCGGTACCGTACGATATCAGAGTGTATATATATATATATATATATATATATA
>JAGDQP010014942.1:16572-29338 GCA_022664845.1 Lepisma saccharinum | reverse complement strand
ATATATATATATATATATATATATATATAATAAATCACAGCCATATTCAATCCACTAGTGGATGAGGCCTCTCCCCGAAGGGAGGAGTTGGTCTACTACTCCCACGCTGACCAGACGGGTTGAGAGAGGAGAGCCAAAGCTCTCACTGTGATCGCCACTGTCTTTTATTCACAGTAGCTCCCCAATTGTCCTCACGATGCTGGGTCAACACCGAAATTTTTTAGATCCCACCGGGAATCGAACCCGGGACCGTTCGCACTGAAGTCGAGCGCGCTACCGACTAGGCTACGCAGGAGCTCATATATATATATATATATATATAAACATAATTTTGAAGATATTTGAACCAAATTTTCATATGTTGTTCATAGGCTTAATAGCTCGGTTAAGTTCGTTAGTGAGCAAAATCAGTCGCCATTTTGGATCTAAAATGGCAGCCAAACCCATTGTTGTATAGAATACACAGCCTAAACTGCTTCAGTTAGAAACATCAAATTTGGTAACACGGTAGATTATCACTTGTATGTTACTAAAATATTACATGATGTATCCAAAGACTGCATCTCGGATCCAAAATGGCGGACCTAAAACCCATTTTCCACACCGTTTGCGCTAGAGATACGAAATTTAGCATAAAGGTGCATTATGACGAGTAATTTAGGGAAATATTACAACATTTGGGAAAAGTCGTCATCGTGGATCCAAGACGACCGCCCAAAATCCCATTTTGCACACCGTTTGAGCTGGATAAATGAAATTTTACTTGTACCATCACAAGTAGTTCACGACAATATAAGAAAAGTTTCAAAAAGTCGTCAACTTGGATCCAAAATGGCCGCCCCCAAAACCCAATTTCCAAATCATTAAAGGTAGAGAAACGATTTTTTTCTTTAAAGGTGCATGAGCAAGAGTAGGTTATAATAAATGGAACAAACCTCCCCTTTGGGGGCGTAGCCCCCGTGGGAAGGTGCAGATGGACACCATGGTAGTGCAGTGCTGCAGGGAGATTCTGGTTAAGATAGAGGAGGTGCATACTATCAAAAACACTGAAGTTGAGGGCGCAGCCCCCTACGTGGGTCTGGGCGCAGCGCTCCCAGCGAGGCAAAGCAATTTATATATATATATATATATATATACATATCGTTGAACAGCTCTTGATGAATAATTTACAAATCAATAATTATTTTCTCGATATTTTTGAAAATAAAAAATATCTTCGAGATCTACCTCAGCCTGTAGGACTACCGAAAGGGATTTTTTTACGATTAATTCTTAAACAGTCTTTTTCTACATACTTTATTAACTGTTTGTTCGATGAACTTACAGTTTGTGCTTCATACTTCGTAAATCACGAGCGCATAAACGTGATGATAATTATGTGGATTTATGGTTCAATTGCTAGGTGTTTAATAAAGAACGTATGTAATTTTTACTTGTTCTCATTACGAAGAAGTTTATATTCAGTTCCAATGGACAGCTCTAATATTGCAATATTATTGGTTATCGTAACTTCTTTTCTGTTTTTCTTTCAGTTTAGTGCTCTACTGAGTGTACCCGTATTCTTTGCGTGGTTAGCTGGTTAAGTAATGTCTTAGATGTAGATCCTCATTAACTGGATATATTTCAACTAGATAATGAAACCTAGTTACGTTTATCTAAAACTTTGTGTTGGTGTACAATAATGATAAAATTCTAAAAGTTAAGTAGGCCACAAATATCTTCCAAGATAGAACAGTTAATCAGGTAAAGATTTCTCCTGCAGATGATAAGATGAATTGATTTTTGTTTCATTTGGAATCTTCTATTAGATAATAATCATATTCAAACTGACTTTATTCAATATAGATCCATGAAAGCATTGTGAATGAACAATGGGAACGACGATTGTGTTTCCCTGTGTTTAATGGTACTCACATCGCATCGTGGCTATGAGCAAAATAAATCGTGCCATGTATTATTGTACGATTTGTTTTCTTGCATTCAAATATTCTATAATGAGAATCGTCCAACTTGTTTTCATTGTAATTCCCATAATCATGCCGTAGCTACATGTGAACTGCGTCAACTTCGTCTTCGATGAAATACACCAAATACTTAATGCAATATCTCCAGATAATACAAGAAAAGTGTGGTGTCTATCAAACTTAAAAAGGTCTGTCTTTCCCAAGTAGATTACTTTTTTTCATTGGTTAGTGCTAATGACCAATCCCCAGTAACATATCATTATCGGTCGATATCAGCAATGGATAATTTGCGGTTACGAAGCAATATCGGTCAATATCGAGTGGCAAACACATTTGCCGATATTGCCGATATTAATACAGATAAATAACGATATTGATCGCTGAGATGAATGCACTGTTTTAATAAACATTATGTATATTTTGACATTAGTGTTAGATTAGAACGTGATCTTGTTTATGTCTTGTATTTATTATATTCGTATTCATTAATAGATAAAAAAAATCAGTTGTCTACGACCGGATTTGAGCCTGCAAACTTGAGGTTTGTTGTCAGGTAGCATATCTACTCCGCCATGATCCATCTATGAAAAATAAGTCATCATTTCTACATTTCATTAACTTACGAGGAAACATTCCCAACTGATCAGTCGATATTAATATAAAATATTTTTATTGTATTTATTCGATCGTACATATACCGGCGGAAATAACATTAAAAGACCCACGATTTGCAATATGTTTATGTAATAATAATCTGAAATTGTGAAATTGGTCTTATTTGAAGTGAGTAAAAAGTCGCAGAGCAGCCTTGTAGTTCACAAATCGTCAAGAAAAAGAAGTATCGTAATACACAAATGTGGATTGGTGAAATAGTGTTACAGTTTGGTGTATATGATCAACGTGGCCGCCATCTTGAAATCCGCCATATTGGATGAAGGTGTTTTTTTTTAATGACAAGTGGGCCGTGTGGCATATCAAACAATAAGAGAATATTCCCAGAAGGTCATTACAGGTGTCAGATTTGACCTGCCTCTTACGGTATTGGAGTTATCTTCACTGAAAATTTGCCGCTATATACTTAAGTCCTGTAATATTAAAACATTTAACCACCATTTGCAAATTCAAGAATTTTTACTATTTCTAATATCAAATTTTGCACAGCAATAATTATAATTATGTAGCCATAATCCATCATTCCGCATTTGTGTATTACCATACTTTCTTTCCTCGGTTTGTGAGAAACAAAGTTGTATTGCGGGGTCCATTCATATATCAAACGGCAAACTTTTAGTGAAGATAACTCCACTATCGTGAAAGGTAGGTCAAATCTGACACCTATAATGACCTTCTGGGAACATTCTCGTATTGTTTGATATGTCACATGACCCACTTATCATTAAAAAGATACCTCCATCCAATATAGCGCATTTCAAGATGGCGGCCACGTTGATCATATACACCAAAATGTAACACTACTTCACCAATCCACATTTGTGTATTACGATACTTCTTTTTCTTGACGGTTTGTAAACTACAAGGCTGTAGTGAGACTTTTTACTCGCTGCAAATATGACCAAATTCACAATTTCAAATAATAATTACATAAAAATATTTCAGATCGTGGGTCTTTTAATGTTATTTTCGGTATATGTACGATCGAATAGAGACAACGAAACATATTTCCTGTTCATATTGATTGATCAGTTGGGAATGTTTGCTCGTTACACATGGAATGTGGTGACATTGACAGTTTTGCATTACAGAATGATTTTAAGGATGGAGCATGTAGAAGTTTTATACATGTTATTTTTGTATAGCATGTGTCATTTCTTTGTTACATAGACCTGGATGAACTACAACACGTTTCCCATGTCTCAGGAATATATTTGAATGTCAAAATATCGTACCACGCCAATCTAGATCGGTGTTTAATCAGAACGGCCAACCGTGATGAGTATCCGTGCTATAGTTGCAGTATTGACCCGATAACGATCCGATATCCTTTTGCTGTTAGGGATGTGATAGAAATTAGTGCCTGACAAAACATGAATGTGCCTGTTGTGTATAATAGTCCAAATCCTGGCAATTCTAAGTCACCATCCGGAGCGTTGTCAAGTGACCTCCCGAATATTCCTAAACAAGATCTTGTAAAGTCATTCTTGAACAGAGTGAATATTGACATGGAGTTTAATAAGTCATCTTCTTCTTACCTCAGAAGTCTTCGCAGTTGATCATTTTCCTATTTTAACCACTCAGCCTGACAATGACTCCATGGAACATTTCGTGCATATATGATGTGGACATTTTCCTGTTGCTCGTAACATTCTCTTCCCTCTAATTTGAAGTCAGTAAAAAACGAGAGAGAAAGAAAACTGTGTTAATGGAAAAGATGTGGATAGCAAGATTAGGAAAAAGTATGAGATAGTGTCTTTTCTCTCTCTTCGGAGTTTTTTCTCTGAAGACGGTTATAGAGCAAGTTTACAAAAATATCATCAATAGCAGCGCTAGGCTAGTTCATCGCAGCTCATTTCCACTTTTCCATAGTTAACGTCTGTGTTAGAAGGGTTACTGAGGAGTGACATATCTGCAGGTTTGTGTCAGAGTGCTAGAAATGAGCGCGACTAAAGAATTCACCGCAGTGTTGTCCAGTGTTGTATTATATTTGCTTTCAAGTTACTAAAATATTTTTCTTTTGTAAAATAAACCCATTTTGTTACTATATTTCTGTATTTGCAGGCGCTTATAATAGGAAAGAATAAAAATTAGTGTTTATCCATAATGGAACGAAATACTTTGACAATGTTGAGGAAACATCTTAATAGCAAATGGAGGAGCAATTTAAATTTATAACTGACTTACTTACGTCAAGAACGGTGCCAGCCAGAGCCCTTCTCCTTGCGGGGGTTCCAACCCAAATTCTGGACAACATACTAAATTTAAAAAAAATACAGTGAAATCGATAGAAACCATGCAAAACTCCACTTACACCTTTCCAATTTTGACTTTACCTCCCCCCCCCCCAACTGAAAATACTGGCAAAAACCCTGGTTCTGACCACTAAAGTCCTTTTCCAAACGACAGTTTGGAGACAAGAAGATATTGGTCCTGCGTTCAATGTAGAAATTAAATTTGATAGTGAAAGTAGTAGATGTCACCCTAAGACACCATAAATGTCACCCTAAGACCACGATGTCACACGTTGTGAGCTTTATCAAAATAAAATTACAAAATGTATTTTGTTGTTCATCATGGTAAGAACATAATATCCTTATTACTGTAGACAAATACAAATTTCTTTTATCCTTATACAACCCTGCCGAGGGATGAAAATGATCATCGTAGACTTTGGAACTTCATAGAGGAGATAGAAAAGTCCAAGTACTGCCGATCTTTTTTCTTAATGTTACAGACCTATATGTCAACTAAGCAAAAGATTTGGCCACAATATTGTGTCCGGTAGTCCTCACCGGGACACATCATTCCTAATACAAGTAACGAGTTAAGGTGTAAGTAGTCTGTTCAGTCAAAATAAATTAAAACACTTTATTCAAATAGAAATATGTACGTCAAAAAAATTAACATATTACCAAATATCACTTTATATTTTTCCCACCTACCCACACTTTTGAGAAAAAGAAAACGATATTTCAAATATAGGAAGCATTCAGCTTCATCTGAAATAACTTGTCAAGCCAAAAGGAAATAAGGATGAAAACTTTATCATACATTCTGACAATCCTAACTTGTATAAGACGTTGCAATAGCTTGTTATAACTTTTAGAAACTTTTGTCATATTCCGTAGTCTTTCATCACGGTTTTTCTCTCTCCCTATTTCTATTTTTTCTTGATTTTTTCTCTCGTGTGTCTTCGTCATCTAAGTTCTTTTACAACAAAAGGTTGAAGAGAGAAAAACGTCAAGAAAGTAGGATTCTTTTATTTTTTCATCCTGGAGGGTATTATGAAACGGTATTCCTCTGACATAAGTAATAAAGCAAAAAGAGGAAAAGAAATATCTAACTTGTTGAAATAAAAACATCTTTTCCTTAATATATTTTCTCCTTCTGTGGATCCGGTCGCTTAATTTATAATATTTTCTCTGACGTTACCATAGAAACTCTGGAAAGAGATAAGTACAGCATGTTTCTCTTTCTCTTTTATTAATGGAGAGTTCAACTGTATTCATAGGGTGTAGAAACCGGATGAGATTGAGCAATCACATATAAAATAGTATAAACCAGCCTGTAGAAGCTAAACAAACTGTGTGTCAAAACCTATTAAATTGTGCTTTAAAAACCAAAGCCCGAAAATCAAGTCTTAACTTAGGAACAGAGGTATACTCTCTTTGACAGTATATTGAACTGTAAATATCAGGATTGCAAAGATCTAGATTAATTAAAAAGAGAGAAAACTAGAGATGCATGCATATAAAGAAACAGAGACGGAGGGAGAGAGAGAGAGAGAGAGAGAGAGAGAGAGAGAGAGAGAGAGAGAGAGAGAGAGAGATATTTATCAATATATTGTCTCAAAATAAAATGGCCACTTTATGTCTTGCGACAACATATTTTTCCTCTGTTGGGTTGAATTGTGACTTTTCCAAACAGTAGTGGGACGTCACATGAAGTAGCAGTACCAGGTAATATATATTGTTGCAAAATGAGGGAATAATATTTTGATTCCAAAGGGGAGAAGTGTTGTAATGTGTACGATTGTCGCCACATTTCAATGCTCAACATTGATTGTATAATTTATGTTGATCACCTACAAGGGCACACGTAATAGTAAGTGCCTTTGCAAGTAACATTTCGTTCGTTCTTTTGCCTGTAACAAATTGATCTTTTCCTCGATACGATTATGAGATCTGAACGAAACACGTGACAATTTGTTCAATTCTGTTCCGAACAGTGTAAAAAAAAGAAGAAAATAAACGAAAGTGCAAAGTTATGCAACCAACCTAACAGCAAAGCCTTACTGGTTACATACCACCTGCCAATAGAAGATTTAATTAGGACATGTCGTCGTCGCATTAATGTTGTGGGAACATTAGTAATTTAATTTTTGTAGGAGTACAAATTTTAGAATGTTTTGCGTATCAAATCATCTGAAAGTAAACAGTTTTATTACTTTATAGTTTCCGCTTGACATAATATTGTCAGACAACAATGTTGGTTGGTATTGAAAGGTCAATAGAGCACTATTTATTTAGATATTAATTTATTTTGCACAATTCAGTGTATGGGAACACACTGATAAATACACAAGAATGGTAACTGCAATGACAGACCCGAGTATTCCAGTAGCCAGTTGAGTGGCCTACAACTGAACTTCCATTGTCAAGTTGATTGCTTACATATAGAGAATATGTTAGGTCTTATCTGCAGCGACCATTCTGTGGATTTCGTATGCACAGGGACTTTATGTTAAGGAAAATAACTTCTTACTTTTTCGTATACTACGATCCCCCCCCCCCCCCCCCACACACAATTCTCATTTGAAATCTCCACACTTAGTGGATTCCTTGGTGTTCAATCTCAGGAGACATTCATTATTTGTAATGATACCGGAGCAATATTTTTCATACATACTGGTTTACTGTAATGGTGAATTCTCAGTGAAAATGCATTCAGTTAGTATCTGGAAGAATCTGGATTTGTTATTCCCATGCAGTCAAACAGATTCTGTTCAGTTCTAAATTTTTCATTTAAAAAAATGACTTTGTGTGCTTTACGTTACCTTGGAACCACCTTAATATCAAACACTTTTATTCTAAATGTAAAAGATGGAAAATACCGGTATGGCGACTCCGACTATAATTCCTATAAAACTATCACTCAAGATATCACTAAAACGAATTAATAAGTAAACGCCGGCAGTAACTAAAGTAGAATAATGAACTAAAGCAGAAACCGGCGTCGGGGCCGCCATCGTCGCAGGTAACCACGTCGAAAAAGGAATTTGAGCTTTTTTTGTTATCCCAGCCACCACAACAAAAGTAATAATAATTTTTATTTCACTCCCACTATGTAACTCACCCAAATAAAAAATATAATTTCAACTGCCATAATTTAATATTCAAGCAATTGCAAGCAAAATACAAACATCCCCAACCCGATTAGACAAGGCAGTTAATATGCCAGCATTATAAGATCGAACATTTTGGTAATAAATTACTAAACAATAAGATACTAAACCAAGACCATCCCAACCCAATAAAATACTAATAATATTAGGAGAAATAATTAATAATATTATTGATAAAACAAACATAAGTACTAAAAAAATAAAAGGTTAATATAAAAATCTCTACCCATATACTGTCCTCTATAATAAATAACTATACTAGAAATATATAACACAAATCTCATAAAAATTAAAGATATCCAATCTAATAAAACAGTCATAACAACAGAACTTCTATTAACTCTAACAACTTCCCACTCAACAAATAAACTAATATCAAAAATCATTAAAGCAACCCCCCAACAAAAAAAGAAAGACTAAAAGTAAAAAGAAATACAAAAGAAATAACACAAATAGGATATGCCCACATCACAACCTAAGAGTCACTGCTCAACTTTCCTTAGCACCACAAGCCAAAATTTTAAATAAACTACTGAAGTTATTAACCAACAATTTAAAACCATAAAAAACTTGGCCCAACAAAAAGAATTAAAAGATTTAAAGGAAATCAATGAAGAAATAAAAGATAATACTCGCGAACACCCCCCCCCCCCAACAAGAATACAAGCCAGAATAATACCTACCATGTTGAGTATAAGAATATAAATATAAAGTATAAGCAGCTCTAAAAAATGATATTAAACTTACTCCATCTATACTTAAAAAAGATCACCCAATAACACTATTTAATAAATTAATTTCTCCTAACAAATTTAAACTAGGAGGGGCCACCATATTAGCAATGCTAAGCAAAAATCACCAAAAAGTTATACTAGGCATAAAAGACATTATACCCTTATTGATAAATAAGCTCCGACTGCCCAAACGTTCATAAGAGATATTAGCTAAGCAAAATAAACCAGAAGAACATAGCCCATGTCCAATCATCAAAATTAAAGCCCCCTTAAATCCCCAAACACCTATGGTTATAATCCCCATTAATACCAGCCCCAGATGAGCAACAGAAGAATAAGCAATTAAAGACTTAACCTGACGTAAACAAATTAAACTAACAACCCAAATTCCGACAACTCTAACACCAAATCACAATAAATTTAACTTAACAGGAATCGATTCAAAGTAAGGAGACACCCGTAACAAACCATAGCCCCCCAACTTTAAAAGAACTCCAGCAAGAACTATAGAACCACTAACAGGCGCCTCTACGTGCGCCCTAGGTAACCATAAATGAACTAAAAATATAGGCATTTTAACAAAAAAATGCCAAAATCATTGTACAATATCACAGATAATCCAGCATACAAAATTTAGTATCAACAGACCACAAACTGTAAAAAATAAGACTTCCCCGGACTCCCTCAAAATAAATAATACCAACCAATAAAGGCAAAGACGCTAATAAAGTAGGTATATAATAACAAATAAAATCCCGCCTACATTCGCTCTGGTTGGTAGCCCCAACCAAAAATTAAAAACAAAGTAGGAATCAAGGACCCCTCAAAAACAAATAAAATATAAAAAGACTAGAAGAAATAAAGCTCAAGCATAGCAGAAAAAAACATACTAAAACTAATCCAATAAAACTAACATTATAAAAAGAAGAAAATAAGATCTTCTCTCTAGCCATAATTATCAAAATAACAACTCAAACACTCAACAAAACTAAAGAATAAGACAGATTATCAAATCAAATATTATAACTTAAACACCAAGTTTGCCCCCCAAAACACCCACTAAAAATTAACAAAAAAAATAATAAATAAAAAATTCTGAACAACTCACCATATTCTACCTATAAACCCTAACGGGATTAAAAATACTATAAACAACAAATACTTTAACACCGCAATACAACTAAAGACCCCAAATAATCGTTACCATGACTACGAACAATAGAAACCAAAATGCATAGCCCCAAACTACCCTCACAAACACAAAAAGTTAAAAACAAAAGACTAAAAGAAATTTCACTATAAAACTCTTTTAGCCTTAGAAAAAGTATTAAAAACATAACCAAAACAATCATTTTTAAACTAAGAAGAACTATTAATAAATGTTTTCGTTGAACAACAAAACTCCACACGCCCATAATAAATAATAAAATAGAACAAACAAAATAAATTAATATTGACATAAGCTTTCATAGTTTAATAAAAACAATGGTCTTGTAAATCATAAGTGGGATGATATTACCCCGAAAGTATCAAGAGAAAATACTATATATACCTATCCCCAGTCCCCAAAACTAACATTTTTAATAAACTATCTCTTAATATCAAATTAACAGTAACCGTATTATTAATTTTAACTTTATTCACTTTCCTTTTTACTCAACTTATCCACCCGCTATCAATGGGCCTTACCCTAATAATCAACACAACCATTACATCACTAACAATTAATACCTTTTCAGAATCCCCTTGATTCTCCTACATACTCTTCTTAATTTCTCTGGGCGGGATACTAGTACTATTCACCTATGTAACCAGACTAGCCTCAAATGAGATATTTACCCTTAACACAAAAATAATAACTTTATTACTAACCATCCCCATCATAATTCTTTTAATCATAGTCCTAGACCCGTATCTAATTACAACTACCAACTCACTTCAAGATATTATACAAGCTCCTATTGAACAACAAGAAATTCCCCTAATAAAGTTATACAATAAATCCATAGCAACCATTACACTAACTTTAGCAACATACTTGTTCGTTACTTTAGTAGCAGTAGTAAAAGTAACAAACTTACAACAAGGGCCCCTCCGGCCCAATAAGCCCTATGTCAACACCTATACGAAAACAACACCCGTTAATCAAAATTGCCAACAACGCTCTAATTGACCTGCCCGCCCCAGTCAATATTTCCTATTGATGAAATTTTGGCTCACTTTTAGGACTTTGCTTGATTATTCAAATTGTTACAGGCTTATTTTTAGCCATACACTATACCTCCAGAATCGAACTTGCATTTGATAGCGTTACCCACATTTGCCGAGACGTAAACTTCGGCTGACTTCTACGAACCTTACACGCAAACGGAGCATCCATATTCTTCATCTGCCTATACCTACACGTAGGCCGCGGCATATATTATGGCTCCTTTCTATATCTCCATACATGAAGAATCGGAGTAAGTATTTTATTAACAGTAATAGCAACTGCATTTGTAGGATATGTACTTCCTTGAGGACAAATATCCTTCTGAGGAGCCACAGTAATCACAAACCTCCTATCCGCCATTCCTTACCTTGGCACAACATTAGTACAGTGAATTTGAGGAGGCTTCGCCACTTTAACCCGATTTTTCGCATTTCACTTTATCTTACTGTTTATTGTTATTGCCCTATCAATAGTCCACTTAATATTTCTCCATCAAACAGGATCAAATAACTCCCTGGGGATCAATATAAATATTGATAAAATTCCATTTCACCCGTTCTATTCATCAAAAGATTTTATTGGATTCCTAACAGTAATATTTTTATTAACTTTTCTATCCCTATGAAATCCTTACATATTAGGTGACTCAGAGAACTTCATTCCAGCAAACCCCCTAGTTACTCCAGTTCACATCCAACCAGAATGGTACTTCTTATTTGCTTATGCCATTTTACGATCAATCCCTAACAAATTAGGAGGAGTTATTGCCCTTGTTATATCCATTTTAATTTTAATAATTATACCATGATACCATAAAAGAAAAATGCGAGGACTTCAATTTTACCCACTCAACCAGATTACCTTTTGAATTATAGTCTCAGTAATTATTCTACTAACCTGAATCGGAGCCCGCCCAGTCGAAGACACCTATATTTTAATAGGACAAGTATTAACAGTAATTTACTTCACTTACTTTCTAATTATAGCCCAACTCTCAACACTATGAGACTATCTACTTACTAAAAATTAATCCTTTGGCCGAGAACAAAGCTTATGTTTTGAAAACATAAAACAGAGTAAAATAAACTCTAAGGATTTCATATCCTAAATAAAATTCATTTATATTAAAAAAGATATTAGTAAAATCCTAAACCCACTAAAGATAATAAATAATTTCATGATAAAGGAAGAAATCTCCTTCAAGCAAGGTATATTAACCTATCATAACGAAAACGAGGTAAGGTACCCCGAACCCAAATATAAATAAAAGAAATAAAGACTACCTTAGCAAAAAATATATAAGAAAAAACATCACACCCCAAAAAATGATAGTAAACAAAACCCCCATAAACAAGATTCTAGCATACTCCGACATAAAAATAAGAGCAAACCCACCTCCGCTATATTCAATATTAAAACCAGAGACAAGCTCAGACTCCCCCTCAGCGAAATCGAAGGGAGTCCGATTCGTCTCAGCCAAGCAAGAAGCCAACCAACCCAATGATAACGGAAAACTAATAAACAAAAATCACATGTCTCTCTTGTAAATACCAAAATCAAAAAGACTATAACTACCTCTCAAAAAAACAAAAGATAATAAAATTAAAGCAAGACTTACCTCGTAAGAAATAGCCTGAGCAACAGCCCGCAGGGTCCCCAACAAAGCATAATTCGAATTAGAAGATCAACCAGCACCCATAACACTATAAACACCCATACTAGTGCAGCACAAAAAAAAGACCCAAAGAAAAAGTAACAACCAATCTAACAAGAGGAA